>APFE031293268.1:66380-81279 GCA_000404065.3 Pinus taeda
TAATACTTCTCACAAGTATCTCCACCTCTGTTACACACAATACAGCTCAGATCTTAATCAATCACTGGCTCAAATCTCCTCCGCTGCTTGCTTGCCTCCACTGCGCAATCCTGCATGAGAATACTGATGAATGGTTGAAGCAAACTCGTATTTCCCTTGGATATACCACGCAATCTTCATTGGCATACTCAATCCCACTGATTGTGCAAATCATCATGCACATCTATAGTCACAACTGATAGCAATTTGATCCTCTAACACCGGTCCCTGCTGAACTGAACATGCACTGACATGCAACTGAGTTAACTGATGTATTCTATAGTTGCATTATGAGTTAATAACTTGTGAATTAATTAATAACTAATTCACCCAACTCATCTCTAGTCTATTTGCCAGTTAGACTAAATACAACCAGTTTAACAAAGCTAAACTGAACACAACTCCATCAACTGCACCTCCAGTCCACTAAACTCAACTCACTTGAGTTCTAACTGAAGTCCTGCATGCAAATATTAGTCATCCCATAGGTAACCACGTATTTCCTTCTGGGATCTGCATGTACCACATCCGTAGCTCATCCTGAAGTGCTCCAAGAGAATAAGACAAAGTTTATAGTCTAAATATTATTATGAGCTAATAATATTTGACTGTTCTATATTTAGACTGAGCAGTCACTCCGCTGTGATCTAAAAATAGAAGTCCATCTATTTTTCCCAATTTGACCAATCATCCATAAACAACAACCTGTAATCCATAGACATGATCCATATGTCTAAAAATAGACATAGTCTAAAAATAAACTTGCGCCAAAACTAGCCTGCGGGCCCACTTAGTGAAGGTGACTCTTTTCACTAAGCTCCATCATCTTGTTGCAATCTCAACACTAACCTCTATGTATTACATCCTATCTATACTACTTCTAACTACTCTAATCTAGTCCTAGCTACTCTAATCTATCCTGCAAGAGCCTGATACAAAGGTTTAAACATCATATATATGTTCAACAGGAGCGTGATAAAGAAGGTTAAACATCATGCATAGATTCAAGTCCAAATGAATCAATCACTGAATTCACAGCCGGACAAGACTATATTAAAGCTAAATTGCAATCCAATCACTCATATAGGAATCCACATTCTTCTATGGAATTAAAACTGCAACTGATGTTTAATTTAGTTTCAAATTAGAGACCATTCACAATTTAACCATGAAACTGAATCACATTCAATATAACAAGACTAATAGTGAACTGTAAGTCATAAATATGCATAAATATAAATCACATTTACATTCATGCCAATAGCAACACTTTGATCCAAACAATACAATGAGTTTGAAACTAAAGGCTCCTTCTTCCCTCAAAAACAGTCCTCTTCAGCCACCATAAAGCAACATTGTTCTTCTCGAAAATCAAAATCCCTTTTTCCTCTTCAGAGGCAATATTTATGCAAAAGCTCTTGACTCTAGGTCTATCCCACCTCTTCATCTTCCCTACTGCTTTTGATATGCAAATCGAGTATACAGAGATAAAACCCTTAGCGTAACCGCTTCCGTGTAGGAAGCATATATGCTGGAGAAATTATTTTCATGAAGAAGTGAATAGATGTGGGCAAAAGGGGTGGTTGTGTGTCACTTCCTCATGATGAAAATCAGGCTAGCTTTTCTCTCAGACTGTATAACCAACGCGTGGGACTCCGACTCAGAACACTTGAGACCAGACCTTCAAACCCAATGCTTCTGCATATATGGCTCTTCGAATCAACTCCTGCGTCTTTTGCTTCTCACCTGCAGAGATAGCCATCATTAGCTTCATTATTATGAACAATATAATAGAAATATTCATTATAAAGCACAAGCGTTGCCTTCTACACTGAAAACCCAATCCCTTTGTTATTTCAAAAAATTTGGAAAACACAGGAAAACAAGCAAAACCTCGCCCTGATCACTCAAACTAGACCTCAAATGTTATATATCGCACTTATAAATATCGTTGGGTCCGGCATATCGCATATTGCAATATGCATGAGCCTGGGGCTCCACCGATATGCGATCTGTGATATGGCTCCGGACCTGAAAACATATATATATACGTTAATATTCCTGGTAGGTCCGTAATACAGCCTTGCCTTTGAAAATCGAGATTTCAATATTTTTGAAAAAGAAAGGAATATACAGGGAAAACCATGTCCAGCCATAATGTCGGACTTGAAATGTTATATGCTCAAGTTCATAGAAATCGACAGATCCGCCACATCGCTGCACACACTGTGTATAAGGCCCATGCTCTGCCGATACAATATATGCGATGCGGCCCCAAACTCGACAATGTATATAATGCAGTTAATAATTTCGTTGAGCCCGGGTACCTGCGGCACACCATATATATATGGATGAACCTTGGACTTAGGCTGATTGTGATGTGCGACGGGGCTTTCAAACCCAAAAATATATGTATATCATATTTGATAGGTCGGTGAGTCCACGATATCACTGCGCGTAATATGTGTAAGGCCCGGGGCTCCACCAATATGCCATATGCGATGGGGGTTGGACCCGACAATATATACAATGTGGTTCATAAGGCCGGCAGGTCCGAATACCAGGGGTGCACTATTTATACACATGGCTTTGGGGCTAGGCCGATAGCGATCTATAATGGGCTGCGAACCTGAAATGCATACATTTGAGTTAATAAAACTCGTCGGATCCGAAAGCCATGAATGTCTTGTGTTATTGTGATAGGCCCCGAAAAGGGTTTATGCATGCTTTCTGAAGGATTTCTACTATAAGGCATTGTAGTGGGAATAATTATGCGATGAGAGTTTTGAGGGTTTAAACAAATCCCGATAAACATAGGAATGAAGGGCTTAAGGGATGGATTGGTTAAGGGGCTTTACCCATTTGTGAATGGAAGATTGGGCCCTCCATAGAGTTAAAATTACTGGGATGAAAAGGATCATTCAGAGAGATGATATATTAGACTTATAGGGGGCCCATTTAAAATTTGCTATCAGGGCATGTTTTAATAGTGTGGTAGATGTGGCCACAATAGAAACTTCTCCTTCAAGAAGCTTCTAAGGTGGCTTTAACCATTTACCATTGGTAGAGATATCAAGTTCCCACTCTAGATGTCTTATCTCTTATCCTTAGAGCTTATCCTCCTTCATATGTGGATATCAATCCTAGATTGGTAAATCCTAAACTACCACTTTTACCCTATAAATAAACTTACTCCCATAGAGTCTGGGTTGGCTTTTGGAGATTACTAATGCCCTCATGTTGCTACTTTGAGCTTAAGGAATCATCATCCATCTATGCATCAGGCTTGAGGTTGAATATTTACTTTGTGGTAAGGAAGGAAAAATTAATTGGGGATACGTCTACAAAGTCAAGCATCTATAAATGGTTGTAACTGTCTCCTTCATTTATTAATACAAAAAGCATTATGTTTTCCTATACTCGTGTCATGTTGAAGCTTATGTACTTTAATGCCTTTTGACTCACTGATTAGAGACATTAGCTTATGTTATGTGAATATTGTATTTCTCTTTATTTTTTTAGTCATTTTCCAAGTTCCATTTATAGCGCTTGGAGCTAAAGTTGGAGCTTACAAGAAACGAGAAGATGAGGGCTTACTAGAAATTCAACGTAGGTTTTCTTCCGTACTCTAATTTCTTTAAGGAAAACATAGATATTTTTCCCCCTGTTGTTTTAGATCATGCCACTAAATCTAGGGAGTTCCCTTTTTTCTGTGGAAGAGAATTTTCCACATAACAATGGAAAAAATAAAATAATATTAGATTTCATCATCAAATTTTAGAAGGAAAAAATGAGAAAACTACTTTTTCAACTTATATCCCTACACTTATACTCAAATTTCAAGTGGGATAACTTTTTGAATTCATAATTTAATTCATCATCCAAGGAGTACCCATGTTGCATACTTTCGATGGACCCTGTTGAACAAAAAATGAAAAATGTGATTGCATTGATGTTTTTTCATGTATTTCTCATTTTTCGTGCAGCAAGGTCCAACAAAAGTATGCAACATGGGTACTCCTTGGATGAGGAATTAAATTATGCATCCAACAAGTGCTCCCACTCGAAATTTGAGTAAATACATAGGAGATAAGTTGAAAAAGTAGTTTTTTGTTTTTCTATTTCTTTTATTTTTTAATCCATTTATGTTTTTACTCCAAAAATTGTGAATCATCCCCCATGGTTTAAATCATCATCTTGAATCCAATTGGTTCTTAATAAGTTGATTTTGGTTGTACATTTTTTTTAGGCCCATTTTTTACCTCAAAAAATATCTAATGTCTGGGATTGATACTCCTTGAGGATAAAGAATCCAAAGTAGGAAGTAGACCGACACTCTTTGAGGATTGGAAATGGTATCTAAGATAAGAGTGGTTGAAGAGGACTAATATTCTTTGAGGATAAGAAATCCAAGATAAGAATATTCCTAGAAGGACATACCTAGTGAACATCATGTAAAGCCTCCCAGCATTATGCTTTAATATAAGTAGAGCTTGTTAGTTAAAGGCCTTACTATGTTGACAATGTTGGTTATAATGTTGATTCTTAAATATGGCTTATCAATCTGACTCTTCTTATGAGAATATTGCAGTTTGAGAGTATCCTTGTACCGAGTGTACAATTATGAATAACTCCCTAGTTAAGAGGGAGTATTGAAGAATGTAACTAGTTTCATACTTCATAATTTGTACCATTATGTATTTTTTGTAAAAACAGAATGAAAATAAAAATAAGTATTATTCTTCTATACAAACATGTTCTTCATGCTTCTAGGCTTTTGAATCAAAGATTCAAAGACCTATTGGGGCTTATTGTAAAATAAAAATAAAAAGAATTTTTAAATATGTATTTTTGGGTTAAAAACCCTCTAGATGTCAAGTCAACCTACCTGTCAAGTTGACCCTGCCCCAAAAGACATGTATGTTCATGCCGCCTTTGGATAGTATAAATAGAGGTAATATGCAGCTCATTTGGACACACACTTGGATGATTTTGGTCTGAAATAACACAAAAGAGATAGAGATGAAGAGGAGGGAAGTATGAGAGAAAGAGTTTCTTCTTGAGTTGAAATTTGTAGAAATTTTTCCTTGGTATATATCTTGTTATTGGTCTCTTGTTGATGTATTTGTTGGAAATAAGAAAGGTTTGACTTAGCATCTAGAGGTGGAAGTTTTCTATGGTCATGGGTCTTACATATCTCAATTTTGATATAATTTTATAAGAAGATAATTTTTCTAGGTTTCCCCTTGGAGGGTTTTTTCCCTAGCTTGGAGCCTATATTTTTGTGTTATGTTGTTTCTGTGATCTTCATGTTCATGTTATGGTAATTACTTGATGAAAGAATCAGAATTAAAGATTAATAAGAAGCCAACTAAATTCACAAGCAATTACTAAAGAAAGGGAAATCTAATCTAATCATAAAGCCTCCCAATTTTCCAACAATAAGGGCCATATTTTTTGTAAACAACAAATACCATCAAAATTTATGGTGCCTATTAAATTTAATGAAGAATAAAAAAAATGCCAACCATTCAATTGAATATGGTAAATCAATGGTGAGAGAATAATTCCACAAGCAAATCTACATGAGACTGTGTAAGCCCCTTGCTATCTCTAAATTGTGTGAATCGCATGACAGCCATCAATTATTCATTTGTTATATCAATGAATTTATATTATGAGCTGTTTTTAAACCCTAGCATCTCACATTACCCAAGGCTTTTCTTTTTTTGAAGTGGCTATTTTTAAAATATATTTATCTTTTAATACGCATCAATGGTAAAGTGACATGTTGGGCATTTGAAATTGTTGAAATACATTAATTCAATCTATTTCTCTCACATAATTTGAAGGCACCAACAATTGACATTTTCTAAGGCTTGGTTTTCTTTGAAATGAATATGCACGTGTGTTTGGGGTAGGAGAGAGGAAGAGATGGATTTTCAAAGTGTCTATTAAATTGATGATTTTGAAAATTAAATAAACAGTATTTTTAATTTTAATTTTTCTTGTATATCAAGGTTATACAAGTTTAAATAACATAAAAATGGGTAAACACCCATCTAATTTAACCCTTATTTAATATTCACGTGATATGTGTCAGTTGTATTTTTCAAATATTTGGGCTATGTGCATTAAAACATTTTCATCCCATGTACAAAATTTGTGTGAATTATTTGTGATTTTATATAAGGCCCTTGCTCAAGATGAAAAGTGAAATCCATTTTTCATTTGAGGATCTTCATATCTATTTTTATTTTTCTTTGATTATAGGTGAATTATTTCTTTAGGTTATGAACTTCTCCATCATGTTAGGGGTTTTAGACACCTTTTACCTATGATCTACCCATATACTATCTCTCAATCACCTCAACTATCTTAGCAGTAAGGAAATATAATTATTTTGGTTCAACTTTCCCACCTAATTCCCATCAAGACTACATCACACATTTGGGTTTTGAGGCCTCTCTCCCACCCCGAAACAATGTCATTAGAAGCCATAGTTATCATCTTAGGGAATTTGACCTTTCCAACATTTTCCCTTAAATTTCATGAATCCACAAGCTAATCGACATCCACCATACCCAAATCCATGTTCAACACACTTTATTCCTTTAGAGCACAGGATACCATATAATACCCCATTTTGACCCTAGATCATTAATGTATATTGTACATAATGAAGGGTTGTTGGAAATAATCGGAGGGGGTTGAATCAATATTTCAGGGATTATTACAATTTTAAATTTTCAATTGTTTAGTGATAATAAAAGCATCATCAAATAACATTGCATGGTGAGTCCATAAACATCATACACATGAACACATAGACATTATGTGGAAACCCATAAAGGGATAAAACCACTATCCTTCTTTTCTTCTTAATATTCAATTATTTCTTACATATATTCACTCGAACTAACAAGTAGGAAGCACCCACTCCCTTACACATATTTGCTATAACCCACTAGCCAAAATCACCCACTCACTTGCAATTATTTATTTCCACCCACCAGCATGAAGCACCCACTCTCTTGCACTATTTTCTTGGAACCCGCCAATAGGAAGCACTCACCCCCTTGCAATGTTTTGTTAGCACCCACTAGCAGGAAGCACCCACTCCCTTACAATGTTTTGTTGGAACCCACTAGAAAGAAACACCCACTTCCTTTCATTATTTCACTAGCACCAGCCATTTAGAGCCACCAACTTCCAAAATCAATATGGACCTCCCTTTCATCTAATTTTCAAACTAGATCCACTCCCTTTAGCACAAACTTCAAATCAATTTTTACTCTTTTTTATCTCAGCTAGTTAGTTTCTATTCAGTAGCCCACTTTCACTTTGTTATCAATAACTCACCATCAATAACACTAAAAATTATTTTGTCATCAGCATGCACACATCCCTGGAACATAAACTTTGAGTAATATAATTCTCAACATATCTAGTAACATCAGTATTCTAACTATCATGAAGCCCTGTCATAACAACAACAACATTCATACCCTAGCAATATAAATTCGAAGAAGATTTTTCATTAGAACTTGTACTATTATCAACAATGTAAGAGCTAGTTCATCATTAAAAGTAACAATGTACCCTTGTAACCAAATCAACCAACAAACAATATTTTCCATATCAGTAGTCATTGACAGTAGCAAGTGGTCATGGTAATTAATAACATCAAGAATGTGTTATAGATTTGTTACAAGCATCAAGCACTACAACTGCATATAGATTATGAACACAACACTGTCAATTAGTTCTTATTGTCAAATAGCTAAGAAGTAAACAACTAATATCATTTCATACCTAGTCATATGATGACTGGTGGATATTTTGTAATTTGATCCTAGATGCCAAACAATATTTCTAACATAATCACAATCAACACCTTTTCACAAGTATACCTGTCATAATTAGTAGCAACTATGGCAAATAATCACTTAAACAAAGGACATCCTTCCCTTTAAAACCTATCCATACAACAGTTAGAGCAACCTCAAACTTGTCACACTCAACAATCAAAATTTCAACAACAAAAGAATTATTACTCATACAAGACAATTGAATTCATGAATATCATACTTGATTGATTAATCATGGATAACTTCATTACTCAATACTCCATAGAAAACCAACTTTACAAACTACTACTTATCTTCTTCATAATATTAGACCTTGTCATTAGCATCCATTTCCTAGAAAAAGAAATAAACCAATTCTAAATAGAAATGCTGCTATAGACCTTTGTCACACTCATTACTTCATTATTTGCAACAAACCTCTATCAACTCAGAAATAAGCAATCAAACTTTTGATTGTAATATGTTTTAAACCATTAGTACCGTAAGGCTATGGATAGGTTTAGATCAATCCAACATTCAATACTACAATTCAATATTCATAGCAACAACAATTTCAAGCTTATCTTTTTATCACTTAGTTACAATCTCATCATAGTAAGTTTTTCCTTCATCAAACAAAAATTACTCATGTCATATAATGGACAACATACATTATGTTATCTTATCAAGGGAGCCAAACAACACCTTTTCATTAGCACAACAATAGAAACCTAACCATACATTGATAAAAAAGAGCCTCTATCACACTCCAACAATAATAAATTAGTAGCAGACAATTAACAACCTAAATTTTTTTTGGTGCATCAAATATAGGTTATCATTAGTCAAACTCTGAATACAAACCTTGTTAATTGTAATATTGTCTCATGTCAACTTAGCTAGATATAGCACCGGATGCGGGTGCTAAGCAGCGCGAGTAAGGTGATGGGACGGGCATGCAGGGGAGGCCACCTGCCCGCCATGCACAGAGGTGACCTGTACGCCAGTGGAGACGGACATTCCCGGTGGATTGGGTTAAATGACAGGGGACGGTAGCAAAGGAGCATTTACGCTCTGTCCATTTTCGACTGCGCAACAGAGCTCGACTCCTCAACAATCTTGCAGACCATATTAATGGAGGGCGAGCTTCGAGGCAGGGGAAACAACATTATAAGCAGTGGCAACATAGGCGTTACCATGTTCATTCGAGTATGGTCTGGGGTTCTTATGCCGCCTCTGGTGCTGATAAATTCTAGCCCTAGTTTGATTGCCCAGCCTGTCCACGATCCTCTTGGCTTTCTGCATCCCAATTGGGCTCTGTATAGCCCTGTTAATATGGTCAAGCCTCAGCAACGCATGTTGAGTCGTCGTGGCTCCAACCGAGGAGGGTCCTTGCGCCCTTCAACCAAGGTGGAGACCTTTCCCCACTGTCACTGCCATTGCCATTGCCCTCATATGGGAGGTGCTAGCCCTCTAAGGCACAGCCAATATCTGGAAGCTAGCTCACCTAGGTCTTCGTCTTCGCCTTTTTTCGACTCAGTTGTCTTCACCTTCAACATCCCTTTGAATTACCCCCGAATCAACGCCCACGTCTCTATGCTTTTCATCGATGAAGCCCAAGACGAGGGCGGAACCAGTGCACATCAAGATTTTACCTCACCAGTCAATATTGCGAAGGCTACGGAACCGCCCTCTACGGACAAGGGGAAGGCAATGGAAAGGCCACACCTTCAGACGGAGGAAGTCCAGACGAAGCTCGAAGCGACCGAGGCGAAGGAGGGCCAAGATCAAAAAGCGGAAGAATATGGATGGTGCCCAATTGTGGAGGAGGTTCTGGAAGATTAATCTGCTGCAAGGTCTCAGGTCATGTTGCTCGGAAGGGATTTTTCTTACTCCTTTTTTTGGTTATGTCCATGTGTCCAAATGCTTCTGGCATGTCTTCGTGTCAATTTGTTTCTGTGTCAATGTGTCAGTGTGGCACTATGCCAACGCTGCGGTTAAAGGTCGGTTCTCATAATGTTTGGATGGCCACTCTGTGTCAATTTTTCTGTACTCCCCTGCGCGGGAGAGTTCTACTGTTTACCATCGCCCCTGTGTGGGAATGAACAAGTTCGCCCTCTTTTTTTGCTGCAAATGGTTGTTCCAGGCTGCCATTCTTTTAGGCAGCTGAATCTTCCAAACAACATGCTTGTAATTGTAATCTGGTTTTGTATATAATAGAATAGTTTAATCGAGAAAAAAAAAACATAGCTAGATATAGAAAATATTTTAAGCAACCCAAAAATATAACTTGGTTTTAAATGATTGAGTGAACCTAAAATGAAAAATAGACTCAACACAACAATATATCTTGTGAAGAAATATGTATTCATAACACATTCAATATAAGTTCCAAGAAATTACGACATCCACTAACGATCATGCAAACATAAAAAGATTCAATAATTTTCACCCTGACATTGAATTGAAAGCCTACTTCTTGAACAAATTTTTGTGGTGACTGATGCTCAATCATGTTCCTTAATCACATAGTTAGAGACATTTACATTGTTTTGAAACACATTAGGTTAAGGATCACAGTGTATGCCATTGAACCATAGCAAAAAATGTTTTACTCAATCCCTAGACACTATGAACACACAAACCAAATCTGATGTAAACACACTTACCTCTTTGATCCATCACATGACCAGACTTAGTCTTGAATACATTACTCACACATCGCACCATTTTTGTTATTAATCCTTTCACATTGCTTTTGGTAGAGAATGCATCACAAATTTTCACCATAACTAGACCAAGTGATATCAGCTTAGAACACACATATTGTAGAGCACGAGCTACAACCATGATCAATTCACTTAATGCATTCATAGAGGCAGAGATGCACTTTCTTTTGTTATGTCAGGAATAATACACCATAATGGAGACAACACCTTTACTCATCACAAGCCCAACTTTCACGCTTCATCACCTCGAATCTGGATTGTTAGGTTGAGACATATTGGATAGATGCAAGTACACCCCTCTTATTCACACTTTGATCCCACTCAATCATGATTTATATAGGACCATTAAGATAGTAGATACCATGGGAATTTCTATGGTAAAATGAGCCAAGGGAGATTTACCATGGGTATGACTAAATCCAAGCTGACAAGACATTACCATGGGTTTTAATATGGTAAATTTGATGGGAATCAAACCAACATAATTAAAGCAATTTTATCTTAAAAATAGTAAAAAATAATTCTTTCTACAACTAATTAGTTTCTTGGCTTGTTGGCACTTACTAGTGAAATATTCAACATGCCTTTGTGCACGTTGATAGTGAACGATTTTCCATCATTGACAAGTCAGTATCGGTTGGCTCTCTGCATGAATATTGCATCCCACATGTACATGTGGGGACTTCCAACAAGGGGAACTAGATCTAGTTCTACTTCATCAATAAAATCAGTATTAATAAGAAATCTAATTTTGCACTATTTTGTTACCTTTATCTCTACGTCATTATTTACCCATCCCAATGGATATGGATTTGGATGATCATGAACTTCCAATCCCAATTTTTTGACCATCTATACAACAATGATATTTTCCTATGTTCCTAAGTCAAACAACACATCAATCTTTGTCTTTTTAACTTCTATCTTTATATGGAAAAGCCCAGTATTTTTGTTCTCTCCCTATTGTTGAAGGCTACTAAGATTTACCTCCTTTTTCACTGATATACAGATGATATTTTCTTTCACATATGATCCCTTTTCAACCTAGTTGCTCAATTCAGTGGCGATGATATTCTTCTTCGTAGTATGTTTCTTTGTGTTATTTTGGTTAAGCTCTGGTTGCAGCTTCCAATGCTTTCCCTTTGTATGAATGTGAATGTTAGAGAAGTTGCAGTGGTTATTTGGGATCTTTTCATGTATGTGTATGGTATGAGAGATTTTTTGTCATAAATCACATTATGAAATATTTGTCTACGTGTTTCGAACCAACGAGTGTGGTTCATCGTCACGACAAGTTGAAGAATTAGATCATGGTTACATTTTAATAGGGAGAGCAGATCTTCCAATAACTAAGATTGACTAGGAAACGACTATAAGCGACTGGACTAATGACTATATTTGACCATGTAATGGCTAACTTTGACTAGACAATCGGACTCGACATGGACTAAGGGATAAGTACAAGGACAAATTTATTTATTTATTTATTTATTTTTATTTTTTTTAATTAATATCTATTATTAAAATATATAGTGGGTTCTGAATGTTAAATTAATGATTTTATGAATATTTCATTTTAATATTATAATGCTTAACTAACTTATAGTAAGTGTTACGCAGTAATTTGTCACCGTTGGTCACCGTGCTTGTTACCCCCGCTGTCACACACTGGAGGACACATTTACGGACCTGTGACCAGTGACATAACTTGAAAACACTTGCATTGGAGTCTCCTAAGTATGAACATCAATATCCCTGAAGACACCTTTTGAAGATCAACCCTAAAAAATGCCCCTTTTTCATTAGCGCGGGTCCACAGTGTCTAACCCGTGCCAATGGCTCAGTTCCTCCAAAGAGGGCGCGCCCATGGACGCGCTGTCATAGAACAAAGCCCGCGCCACACAAAATTAGTCATGATTTTTGGCCAACGCGCACTGAAGCGTTTTTTCCTCCATTACTCATGCAGTTCTCTGGGGAAAAATCCCATGGATATGATCGAGTGTCATCTTTTTCATCCATGACAACTCAGTTCAAAGGCTATTCTGGGACAATACCAAATATTCAGTAGGTGTCCGGATACGATGAATACTTCCGCCTCTTCCATCTATAAATAACTGTCATCCTGCATTGAACCGGCTAGTTTTTTGAGTGTTGAAGTTTTGAGTTTTGTACATGAGCTAAGGTGAGCTGAGAATATGCTAAATTGATAGTAAGAGCTGAGAGAGAAGTTATGCTATTGGAATGTTGAGAGAGGAAGTGACTTTGCAAGGCATGTTTAACTGCTGACCCAGTTGGAGGAGATTTGCAGCGTCAAGCCTTTATTGGTTGTAATTCTTCTCTTCTTTTATTGAGTAATGAACGACTGTTATTATGGTTCGACTCACGTATTCTTCTGGTAATATTTGAGTTATATCCTGCTTGACTGATATATAATTGTATGATATTGGATTTTACGCTTGTTGTGGATTGTTCTTCGTTTGTGCAGGTGTCCATGCATGGAACGCGAGGATAGTGACCGGCCAAAGCTAGAGGATAGGAGTGACATTTCTTCCACGACGAATAGCATTGGATTCGAGGTAGGTCTTTACGACCAAATTTTTGATTATGCAATTAGGAGCTTGCATGCAGTGTGTTTGATTGTTGCTAGACCCCTATCAGGCTAGTGGGATCGCCTCTGTCCGCAGAGGGGATTTACCTCACACAACAATTTGGCGACTCCACTGGGGAAATCTATTGTTGTTTGTGTTTGTATTGTCTGATTTGTAAGTTGTGGACGGAGTCTGAAGAGCAGCCAGGTAGCCTTCGAAACACTTCTGCTATGCAGAAGTGAAGTAAGATCAACGCCACTTCAGGCGATCTCCGGGTTGATTTACAAACTGGACAATCTCAATCTTGCTTCGCATGTCGTTTTTCTCTCATTTATTTGTCTGAATAATTCTCTTGGTTAGAGTTCTTGCTGTCTTTTTTACTTGCTGGCTCTGTCTAGAAACTAGAAGCCAAGCCTGAGACCACCCTTTCTGTCTTTTTGCCTGGCAAACTCCGCCAGCACGCTGTTTCATCCTACAGTCGCGCTGGTTGGCACGTGTTGCTCTCTGACAACTCGCGCCAGCCTCTGTTTAGCGCGGGTTGCAGGCATACAGTCGCACCGCACTGCTTAAGTTTTTTGAATAAACTTGTTTGCCAGTTTCTTAAAGTTGGGTTTGTCTCTCTCTGTTTTTATGCTTTCTGGGAGTCTGTTGGATTGATATTTGGCTGGTGGTGTTTCATCCTGCAGTTGTTTTCCATTGTCCGCCAATTTTACATCTTGAACTTTGTGGTTTTGTGTTGTCAAGCCTTCTGTTGGATTGATGATCTACATATCCGGTCTTTTTATTGATTGATTTCTATATTCTCCTGGAGGTTATATGAGTTTTATGCTCCATAATGCAAATATCTCGCTTTTAGCTCGCTTGTTTTCCCTGATTTCGTTGTGACTTAGCTTACATAGTTACTTGGAAATCTTGGCTTTTCTTTGCTCTGTTGGGTTATTATTTTTGTTTCAAAACTGGCTATAGATTCTTTAGAAGCAATTATCTGATAGTGAATATCTCTTGAGACGCTTTAAGTGCATTGTCATATTATTTTTAAAAGAAAAGAAAAATATTTTTGCTTTTCATCAATTAGGCATGTTATGTTAGTTTTTTTTGCTTTTAAAAGAAGAAAAAGAGAAAAGATTTTTCCTTTCTTGTTGATTAGCTGCATTAGAAATTTTGGACATCGTTTTGTTTGCATGAACCTCTTAACTCTTATGTAGCTAGATTTCATCCAAACAAAACGAATACAGTTCTTGCATGTAGTGGCATTTAGGACATTTCAAGAGATTACATTCGCTAAGGCCAGAAACTGAAACTTAATTGAAGATCAACAATAAAATTGATTCAATGAACCTAACAACACATTGGAATTTAACGCTCACATTCTAGAGGTCTAGGCTAGAGACGTGTTCCGGCGTCGTTAAGCCTGGTGGTTTATCGTCGAGTGGTTGGGTGATTCTTCCACGGTGAAACGATAGGTGCCAGTACGGACTGTGCTCCCACGTACCGTCGAGTATAAATTGGGAGACCCCTATAGGATTGCAACCTTTGATCCATAGGAAGCCGAGTCTGCCGCCCTACGAACTTAATGCACTGAACACAGCATTCGGGAAGATTGACTGCAGTACGGAAAGTCCTTGGTGATCTTCTGATCGCTAAGGTGTATAAGCAGTTTTACGGTTTGTTTGGCACACCCTTTTACCTAGAT
>APFE031293270.1:0-18461 GCA_000404065.3 Pinus taeda
TGATGATTTGTTGATGTTGTAGAGTAAGACTAATTGAATGACATTGACTTATGCATGACTGTAACAATGATAACAATGAGAATCCTATTGATTGATTGTATATCAGTGAGAAAATAACTTGTAATCAGATATGCCAATTAGGAACAAAGAATTGGCTGAAGGTTGAACACTTTCCCTGAGTGTGGACAACCGAAGAAGAAACTCGTGAGTATACCCCAACTGAATCATGGAAATAAAAAAGGATGAATAAAAAATAGCTACCAGTTCTCCTCTTCTACCAAATTCCCCATTCTTATTATATATGTCTCCGGAACTCCAATTTCTGACATGACTTTGCGATTTCTTGAACTTACAACAAGTCTGGAGTTGGAGTGGTGGGTTAGCAACAACAAACCAAATTCTTCCATCAACTAGGAACCATCTCTCCAAACTCATCCAGAAATAAAGAAAACCTCTAAGTCTTCAATCTTTGACTCAACCACATCTTTGCATATTCATCACCCTCATTTCTATCTAATTCTATCTTTGTAAGCATGGCTATTTGCATACACAGTTCACTTCTAAGATGGTAAAAGATGGATTATTGGAAATAGTCAGCCAAAGAAATAAGTCATCTTTGAAGAGAGTTCTCACCTTTGGACTATTGAATACTGATATGTTTGCTGAGGGTTATTATGGAACAGTATTGAAATTACTTATGGCTACATGAATCTCTTGGTAGATCTGACAAGAAGACAAGGGTTTCTGGTATTTTAGGTTTCTTCATAAAGGGTGTCGTTGGGTTTCAATTTGCAAGATTATTTTCCCAGGAAAAATGTTGGTAGCACGGATTTGTAGCTGTTCTCCATATTACTCAATTATCATGATGATTTTCCTTTGAAATACTCTTTGGTGAATTTGAATTTTTAGTGCTAGATTTTGCTGGTGATAAATCTAACAACACTGACGGTTACATGTGTTTGATTTGTCATTTCTGGAATCTAATCATCTTTTCCAAAATATGAGTAACCGGGTTTTTTTCAAGGTACTTCTATTACGAATCCTTGATCAGAGAATGAATTATATAGAGGCATAATAATTGAAATCGATTCCTAATTCCATGAGCTAAAATTGTTTGAAGTAGATTGTCAATTGAAACTCCCATCTCCATCTTTGTCTATTGAATATCTCCAGCTCTTGTTTCTCAATAAGTATGAGCATTATATTGACCTCAGAGCTCACTGTTTTAATATCACAAGCGGCTACTCAGAGTGTACATTGCCCTTCAGAAAATAGAAGGGAAGAAATGTACAATTTTGTGTTGTCATGCCTCAGTAGCAAACTTATAAGCACCATTACTTGAGAAGAACAAGATTTTCTTTGGGTATATGTGATATTATCTTGATATTAGGAGGCTCTACCAGTTTCTTCTCTTCAAGTTGTGATCCTAGGTCTAAAGCTTCACCAATAGCACTAATAGCTCAAGACCTTGACACAGGACAGAAACCTTGTGTGACAGATCCTTGACTATTTGTTGATGTTGTAAGTGTAACACTAATTGCATGACATTGACTTATACATGACTGTAACAATGACAACAATGAGCATACTATTCATTGGTTGTATATCAGTGAGAAAACAACTTGTAATCATATATGCCAATCAAGAACAAAGGATTCGCTAAAGGTTGAACACTTTCCCTGAGTGTGGGAAACTGAAGAAGAACCTTGTGAGTAAGCCCCAACTGAATCATGGAAATAAAAAAGGATGAATAAAAAATAGCAGTCAGTTTTCCTCTTCCACCAAATCCCCCATTCTTATTATAGATGTCTCTGCAACTCCAGTTTCTAACAGGACTTTGCGATTTCTTGAACTTACAACAAGTCTGGAGTTGGAGTGGTAGGTTAGCAGCAACAAACCAAATTCTTCCATCAACTGGGAACCATCTCTCCAAACTTCATCTAGAAATAAAGCAAACCTCTGAGCCTGCAATCTCTAACTCAACCACATCTTTGCATATTGATCACCCTCATTTCTATCTAATTCTATCTTTGTAAGCATGGTTATTTGCATACACAGTTCATTTCTAAGATGGTAAAAGATGGATTAGTGGAAATAGTGAGCCAAAGCAATAAGTCATCTCTGAAGAGATTTCTCACCTTTAGATTGTTCAATACTGATATGTTTGTTGAGGATTCTTGTTGAAGAGTATTGAAATTACTTACGATTATATGAATATTTTGGTACATCTGATGAGAAGACAAGGGTTTGTAGTATTTTTAGTTTCTTCATAAAGGGTTTCATTGGGTTTCAATTTGCAATATTATTTTCCCTGGAAAAATGTCGATAGCATGGATCTATAGTCGTTCTCCATATTACTCAATTATCACGATGATTTTCCTCTGAAATACTCTTTGGTGAATTTGAATTTTCAGTGTTAGATTTTGCTGGTGATAAATCTAACAACACTGATGGTTATAGGTGTTTGATTTGTCATTTATGAAATCTAATCATATTTGCCAAAATCTAAGGAAGAAGGTTTTTTCAAGGTCCTTCTACCATGAATCCTTCAGCAGAGAATGAATTATATAGAGGCATACTAATTGAAATTGATCCCTAATTATGTGAGCTGAAATTATTTGAAGCAGATTGTCCATTGAAACTCCCATCTCCATTTTTTTCTATTGAATATCTCCAGCTCTTGTTTCTCAATAAGTCTGAGCATTATATTGACCTCATAGCTCATTGTTTTAATATCACAAGTGGCTACTCGAAGTGTACATTGCCCCTCATAAAATAGAGAGGAAGCAATGTACAACTTTGTGTTGTCATGCCTCAGTAGCAAACTTAGAAGCAACATTACTTGAGAAGACCGAGGTTTTCTTTGGGTATCTATGATATCTATCTTCAGATTAGGGGGCTCTACCATTTTCTTCTCTTCAAGTTGTGATCCTAGGTTTGAAGCTTCACCAACAACAATAATAGCTAAAGACTTTGACATAGGACATAAACCTTGTGTGACAGATCCTTGACGATTTGTTGATGTTGTAAGAGTAATATTGATTGCATGACATTGACTTATGCATGACTGTAACAATGACAACAATGAGCATCATATTGATTGGTTGTATATCAGTGAGAAAATAACTTGTAATCAGATATGCCAATCAAGAACAAAGAACTGGCTGAAGGTTGAACACTTTCCCTGAGTGTGGTTAACTGAAGAAGAACCTCGTGAGTAAGCCCCAACTGAATCATGGAAATAAAAAAGGAAGAATAAAAAATAGCTACCAATTTTCCTCTTCTACAAAATCCCCCATTCTTATTATAGATGTCTCTGTGGCTCCAATTTCTGACAGGACTTTGCGATTTCTTGAACTTACAACAAGACTAGAGTTGGAGTGGTCGGTTAGCAGCAACAAACCAAATTCTTCCATCAACTGGGAACCATCTCTCCAAACTTCATCCAGAAATAAAGCAAACCTTTGAGTCTGCAATCTCTGACTCAAGCACATCCTTGCATATTCATCACCTTCATTTCTATCTAATTCTATCTTTGTAAGCATGGATTTTTGCACACACAATTCATTTCTAAGATTGTAAAATATGGATTATTGGAAAGAGTGAGCCAAAGCAATAAGTCATCTCTGAAGAGATTTCTCACCTTTGGAATGTTGAAGACCAATATGTTTGATGAGGGTTCTTGTGGAAGAGTATTGAAATTACTTATGATTATATGAATCTTTTGGTAGATCTGATGAGAAGACAAGGGTTTCTAGTATTTTTGGTTTCTTCATAAAGGGTGTCATTGGGTTTCAATTTGCAAGATTATTTTCCCTAGAAAAATGCTATTAGCATGGATCTATAGTTGTTCTCCATATTACTCAATTATCACAATGATTTTCCTCTGAAATACTCTTTGGTGAATTTGAATTTTCAGTGTTAGATTTTGCTGGTGATAAATCTAACAACGCTGATGGTTACAGGTGTTTGATTTGTCATTTCTGAAATCTAATCATCTTTTCCAAAATCTAAGGAACGAGGTTTTTTTTCAAGGTCCTTCTACCACGAATCCTTGATTTGAGATTGAATTATACAGAGGCGTAATAATTTAAGTCGATTCCTGATTCCGTGAGCTGAAATTGTTTGAAGCAGATTGTCCATCAAAACTCCCATCTCCATCTTTGTCTATTGAATAGCTCTGGCTCTTGTTTCTCAATAAGTCTGAGAATTATATTGACCTCAGAGCTCACTGTTTTAATATCACAAGTGGTTGCTCAGAGTGTACATTTCCCCTCAGAAAATAGAAAGGAAGCGATGTACTATTTTGTGCTGTCATGCCTCAGTAGCAAACTTAGAAGCACCATTACTTGAGAAGACTGAGCTTTTCTTTAGGTATCTGTGATATTTATCTTCAGATTAGGAGGCTCTACCAGTTTCTTCTCTTCAAGTTGTGATCCTAGGTTTAAAGCTTCACCAATAGCACTAATAGCCAAAGACCTTGACACAGGACAGAAACCTTGTGTGACAAATCCTTGACGATTTTTTGATGCTGTAAGAGTAACACTGATTGCATGACATTGACTTTTGTGTGACTGTAACAATGATAGAAATGAGCATCCTATTGATTGGTTGTATATTAGTGAGAAAATAAATAAACTGGAAATACCTCTCTTTTTGTTTATCTGCAAGCAATATTGCTGGATGTGGGTGATGATAGGCTCAATCTCTCTTACAACATTTTGGAGAGTTGACAACTCTTTCCTGTAGCGAACCGCAATGTTGATGTGGGGAAGAATTTGATCAACCACAATTTGGATGCCGACACTTATAAATCCAGGGATGAAACCAATATCAGCCATTATAGGATTTCCTTAAAAACAGGCTGATCCCTTTTAGGATGGGATAGCGATATAACCAAAGCCTTAGGCAATAGTATGTAACAATAGGAACATAACTAGAAATTATGAATAACAAATAGCTGCCAACTCTCCTCTTCTAACAAATCCCTCATTCTTATTATAGATGTCTTCGCAACTCCAATTTCTGACAGGAATCTATGAATTCTTGAACTTACAACAAGTCTGGAGTTGGAGTGGTAGGTTAGTAGTAGGAAACACAATTCCTCCATCAACTGGGAACCATCTGTCCAAATTTCATCCAAATGTAAAGCAAACCTCTGCAATCTCTGACTCAACCACATCTTTGCATATTCATCACCCTCATTTCTATCTAATTCTATCTTTGTAAGCATGGCTATTTGCATACACAGTTCATTTCTAAGATTTGTAAAAGATGGATTATTGGAAATAATGAGCCAAAGCAATAAGTCATCTCTGAAGATATTTCTCACCTTTGGACTGTTGGAGACTATCTTGAGGAGGGTGGTTTTTCCTGCTCCACCCTTGCCAACCACCCCAATGCGAAAAAGAGAGCTACCCTCTTTCTTTGCTTCCACCACAAATGTCTCTAATACTGCAAAGGTGTCCTTTTCTTTGGCTATGAGGGGCTATTCAATGAAAAATACCATTGTGGTTGGAGAAATGGGCTACATGGAGGTAGATGCAGAGGAACTGGCTGAAGGTTGAACACTTTCCCTGAGTGTGGACAACCCAAGAAGAACCTCGTGAGTAAGCCCCAACTGAATCATGGAAATCAACTTGAGATGGTTGTTAATATTTGACTTCATATTGGCGACCTCAATGCTCATTTGGTAACGAGAAAAAATGTTAAAGCTAGATATTGTGTGCTACTAATGCGAAAAAACAGCTACCCTCTTCCTTTGCTTCCACCACAAATCTCTCTAATACTGTAAAGGCATCCTCTTGTCCAACTATGAGGGGCTCTTCGATGAGAAAGCGCTTTGTGCTTGGAGAAATGGGCTACAGGGAGGTAGATGCAGAGGAACTCATTGAAGGTTGAAGACCAACTTCATAGCCAAAAAGAATTCAAACAGCAGATAATATGATGAACATTACAGATATAAAATTCTCCCTCAAATCCTGTCATTACCAACAAAAAACAAAGGGAAAAATTACTTCAATGGGTGTCAAAATTACAACAATCTCTGCCATTAAAAAAACTAGTTAAAATCCATAACAGGCATCATTAGATACCAAGATTGTAGATTAACTCAAATCTAATGAAAGGATCGCTGAACCTTTGAAAAATTTTACAGCCTACCAGAGCAAAATGAATGTAATGAAAAACACCCAAATTGCCCCTTGAGTACATGTTAAGCGTTGCAGAAGTGGAAAAGCATCGCGCATAAAGAAACAATGTTACAGGATGAAGGATTCGACTTTCCTTACCCTGCATCGTCAAACTGAAGTTAAAAGCGCTATTGAAATCACAACACTCCTCGTTGTTTTTCTTGGTTACCAAGACCGGAGAACCATGAAGAGAATGTAGTAAAAACGCTGGAGAATACCCGTTTTAACCTAACTATTAGGGTTTTTTGTCTTAATTATTAATCCAAGGGCCTTAAAATTTCCAATCGTCTAACATTTGATCGAATGGTGCAGATGATTACACGGTCGTAGTTGGGAGAGTGATTTCAAAGGGAAATGCCTTACGACATAATTAACTAATTTGTAAAATTGTTATTATTATTACTATTATTACTATTATTATTTGTAAGAAGAATTAACATATCAGTGAGTCTTATACACATTTAAAATGGCATGTAATAAGATTTTTAAACATAGAGATTCACTCCTATGTTATGATAAAGATTTTTTTATATAAACAACGTACGTTAGAAGACCATTGACAAATAGTATATGTAAATAAGTTATGAAAGAATACCATGGACCAATAGTATATATAAATACGTTATGATAGAATACCATGGACCAAGCTTGCCAAAAAAACCATAACTCCCTCACTCAAACAAATCTTTAAAATAAATCTTAACCCTTTATCAAACCTTTTTATTTTACTTACTTACTCATAATATTTACATATTTAATATATTGTTTAAAAAACTAATAATTATATGGTTATTGCCTTTCCTAATGAAGTAATCCATACTAAACTAATTTCATATTCGATATCGCATGATGTTATTTTTAAGACTTTTAAGATTTATCATGTGTTGTCTTTACCCAGTTCGTTTTGCAAAATCAATAAAAGTACAGAAAATAATAAGTGAGGAAAGAACAAATTTGAAAAATCTCTATATTGGTTTAATTTGCACAAAACATTCCATCCATTATTTATAAACATGGGAATGGCTTTAGTATTAACTTAGAAACAACCAAGACTATCTCTTAACCCCCCTAATAGGTAGTTTTTATCAAAAAGTTTCATGAAATAAATAAAATTGAATGAGGCTAAGAATGTCATTGCTTATAGAAGAAATGCATTTTCAAATTTATGTTTTTATAAAATGAAGTGTACTAAATAATTTACACTTTTCAATTTTTTCATTGTATTTATATATCTAATTTACTTATATGATTAATGATTTTAAAAACACAACTATTAGTATTAAATAGTTCAATTATATAAATCAAATGGTTGATTAATATTTATAGACATCAATTCATGATAGAGACTCATCATACATTTCAAATTATCAAGATTAAAAAATCATAAAAATTAACCAATTTGTAATTTTATTTTTATTATTTAGTTTATAAATAAGAGATGTTAGAATATCATGGACCAATACTATAGCGTATAAATAACACATGTCGAAAAAACCGTATCCCACTCTCTCTACATATATAATTATAATTAAGGTTAAAGAAATTTTAAAAGTAGATTGAAAAGCAAAAAGAGAATGACTATCTTTAAAATAAATCTTAACATTCTATTCTAACTACTACTAAAATAATATTATGAGCATACCATCCATCATTTAATTATCAATAACTAAAATAAAACACTAATTTTTTTTTTATATATACTCAATATTCATTTTAACCGTTTTTAACACTTTAAGTGGTTACATTTTCCCAATGTTGTTTTTTCATAGACCCACTTTGAAAGTGTCTCAAATGATGGATAGATTATTGAGTAGGAAGGCTCATTCTAGATCCCCGTATGAGAAGGATGTGTAAGTTTGTCCATTCGTTATCTCTAAAATGAAAAAATAAAAAATAAAAAATAATGTTCTAAATAGAAAAATAATTAGAAAGAAAAGAAAAAAGTGTGAGTAATTAAAAGTAATTAAAAAAATGAGTAAATTATGTTCTATATAAAAGATTATGACCCAAATTATGTTCTATATAGAGAAATAATTAGAAAAGTAATTAGAAATAAAAGAAAAAAAGTGTAAGTAATTACAATTAATTAAAAAAATTGATTAAATTATATTCTAAATAGAAAATTATGATGCAAATTATGTTCTAAATAGAAAAGTAATTAGAGAAAAAAAAAAGTGCTAGTTAAGATTTATTAATTTGGTATTGATTAAAAATATTTTAATACGAATTATATGACATATACTTAAAATATATTGTTTAGTAATTAAAAAACCCACTTTTAATTTGGGCCATAAATGTTGAAGATTGTACATATTATGTTAAAATATTTTATTTGTCAATTGCCTCTCTTTATATATTCATTTTAAAAAAAAATTATTATATATATATATATATTATATATATATATATTATATATATTCATGAAAAAATTGAGTTTTTATGGTTAAAATGTTTATTTTAAGTTCGCTAAACTATATATATATATTATGGTCAAACAAACTAAAAATAATACCATTGTATTTACAGTTTAAAAAAAATTTGCAGAAATCCTAAATCTGTATTTAAAATAAATCTATGCTCGTAAAACTATACTCACCCTACCAAATTAATTATATTCATATATATATTACTATTTCCTAAAATAAATAACTCGAATAACATATTTCTAACCATCCATATTGCAACTTTGACTAACCATCCATATTGCAACTTTGACTTTCCATCTATGGGAGTCAGTTTGACACTGGAGATGAATCAAATTGTCTCATCAAAGCATTAAGTCAAACATCCAAAGCCGGTCACACATTACTATTCCTCGCTGTGTGCACGCATTCAACCCACAATGTTCTCTACCGTCTGCTCCACGAACGAAGGATCTGTCAATGGTCGACGTTACAACTAATTCGAATTCAATTCAATAACCAGATTGATTGACCGTCTAACATCCTAAAAAAACGTGTCTTCTCCCGCTCCTCCTCCCGCCCGTCTTGTATTTATAGAATAGATGACCTCTCCGTGTGAGTAAGAGTAATGTATTGTATGCATCCACCAAATATTTGATCTGCAATTACAAATGCCCTTTTCATAACTCTCATTATCGACCATCAATAATTTAACCGAACCCATCAATCAGCTGAAGATTCATTTATTAAAACGATGATGCCATTCCCCAGGAAAATGATAACTGATGTGTCTGTTATTCTGGTTGCCCTACTTATGTGCACGTTGTTTAAGGTAGACCCCTTACATTTGGTTGTTGCTGCTTCTAGGTGCCCTCCAGCTGCACCTCAGTGCCCAAAACATGCTCCAACTCCTGGATGTTGCACTGCAAATTCGAAGCAGCAGGAGCAAGCCATGTCCAATGGCAAGGCGGAGTTACTGAGGAATTATGAGAGCTCCATTGATGCTGGCAAGCACGCGTCCGCACATCATATTAATATTGCAGTAGCAGGAGTCCGGTCTCGCAATTTAGTAGCTCCTCACACTCAATCCTTTAGATGTACCAGGAAATTAATTGGCTCTTGAACCGAGGACAGATTCTCGCTGCACATGGATCCCTTCCCTCTATTTTTTTTATTTTTGTTTTTTTCATCCCTTCCCTCTATGCATACATATAGATGTTGGTCGTGGGCCCGTTTTTCTTCCTTTCGTCCAGGTAGAGTATTGTTGTTATAGGATCTCACGCTAATCATTAGCAAGAATGGGAGCAACACATAAAATCATTTATATTCCTGCTTTTGTTAATCGATCACTTTGAGGTGACTGTCCTCGTCGACGTCATCACAACTCTTGGCTTGAGTTGTCATTGTTACTCAGCAAGCCAGTCACCATGTCCCAAGTCCTTCATACTAATATAATGCTGATTCCTCTACTCATGCATAACAACATAACAACAAGATGACACCATATGTGTCTTCACCACCTTAATGAATGACATCATACGCCTTCCATCCACTTTAATCAAAATTGCTACCTATAAATGCTTTAGTTGTCGAATAAGAAGAGAGTAGCCAGGGAAATTAAATATTTAATGATATTCGAAGATAAAGTTGTATTCCATTTGTTAGAATCGTGTTAAGTGTCTTTGGTCTATGTGAATGGAGGATAATAACATGGTCTATGTGAATGGAAGATAATAACAGAGATGAGTGGAAGGTTCATACATTTCTCTCACAATATTTACATACATTATATTTCAAGTTTAAGTAGGGTAGAAACAAAATATATATTCTCTTCTTTTTAGTTGTACAAGAAATAAAAATTTATCAATATATATACATCAATTCAGTAATTCATGTGAGTATGGAAAATGTTATTAATCATTAATATAATTAATATCAATATATTCAATATCTTGCATGATATCTTATTTATTCACCCTATACTTTAAATCTCTAGTAATGAGATTCAATTTTTCCCTCAAATGTTTACTAGGAATATTAACATCATGACATCAAGTAAAGATGAATAATAAGGATTTCTATGTGAAAGTCAAGGTTCTATTCACTATAGGCATAAAAATAACTATGTTTATTTCTTTAGTCTAACACCAAAAGCATGTTCTTATAATTCTAAAACATCCAGATATGAAATGGTACATATCAATCAAATCACAACTTAGTTAAGCTAGAATCCAAAAGAGAAATTAAGAAATTTGATTTGTCACATGACACTGATTTTGACACAATTGAGTTTGATATATTCTTGACATTTTGATTGGTCACGCTTTGGTAACTTTCTCTTGCATGAAATCAAAAATATTTTCTTTCAATTACTACATTAGAATTTATCAATGATATATTTTCAATATTAATCCCTTTTCATAGATATATTTATCAAGGCTACCATATAGCCTAATATTTAACATAATTATTTGTAACCATAAATTCCTTACGCCACTTTTGAGCTTTTCTATATGTTTTCTACATGTGTTCTATGAATGTAGACTCTCTTCATGGTTAATATTATAATTAGGTTTGATGCTACTTGAAATTCTAGTCTATTAATCACTTCAAATCCAAAAGGTGTGATCCTCCTCTACTTGTCCCTTTATTTATTATGTATTTATAGAGAATCCATGCATGTCCATGATTTATTATGTGCATACAAGAAATTGTTTAACTAGACTTCAAATAGACCATAAGTTATGTTTCATAACTCTGATTATCTAAAATATTTACTAGCAATAAATTTTTCCATTAATCAATGCATTAAACATTTATTCCCTATATTAGAGGTTTCCAAAAGCATAAAATTAAATAGTGTGATGCCATTTGCCATGAAAACGAACAATAATGTACATTTGTCCTTGGTTATTGCTCTCATGTTCCTTATGATGATGTTATTATTTATGGAAGCTCCCTTATTTATGGTTACAAGGACTATAAATGATTATCCTATTTTGTGTTGGACGTAGTGTTGTCATTGATGTGAAACTAGAAGTCAAATAAATCTATATATGACATGGTTTGAGTGTCTTCTCCTAGATATGTTTGATATCTTGACGACATCATGCTCAATGGGGGTTAATGTGACTGGAAGTATATTAAGTTTTTGTAGAATTTATGGTGTTTAAAAGGGGCTATGGATGGAATGGTTCGAGAGTCATGTCCATGAACTTTCTAATAGGATATGACACTTGGTCAAAGTCCTCCAAGATAAGAAGATGTGTCAGTTTGAAGTTGACAACTGCAATGAGGGAAAAACACCACATCGCATTGTGATTGGATAGTTTGGTTATTCGAATAGATTGTTCTTGAGTGAAACATGGCCTATCTGGGGCACACCACCTACAAAGGGTGACATCATGATGGCATCAACATCATATTTTCCATGGACTATAGGACTAGGTCTTATAGCGAGAGCACATGGAGATTCCTCAACGTGTGTTGCATATCAAAACTCAAATTTGTGCTAGCATCAAGCAGTATAATCTTCTCTCACACTTATGTATAGGAGGGTATTAAATTCAATGTGGTGTTTTTTTTTATCTTTGAAGGACCTATCCAATGAGAGACATCAAGAAGTGACTTTTTTCTCTTATGTTTTTGGCCTGAGGAATCATTGTCTATTTGCATGATGGATCAACGTAGCATGTGAGCATAGATTGTGAGCCTTCTGTGTTGGTCAATGTAAGGTATAAGTTCACTCTCTCGATTCTTTTGTTCCCCCAAAGGAAAAAACAATAGGCTCTAATTTGTTGGTTTCTCATAGGAATAAGCCATATGCTATGTTTTGTTGGTTTTTGATATTAATACGTTGTGTTCTTTGCCCCAAGGCATGGGTCATTATCTCTATTGATTGTTAGAAGGTGCAAGGATTTTCTCTCTATTTTGATTGATCACCCAAATGCACTGATCATGCTATCTATTGCTTTGACAACAATTGCGCTCTCTGTTGGTTGTGCAAAGGCCAAAATGGTTTTGACAACTCTTGAGCTGGTGGAGGTTATATGTTTGAACTTAATCAACACAAAGTACTTTTTATTATTTTTTTACACAAAATACATTTTGTCGAAGAGTTACACAAACAAGAAAGGAGAACTTTTTAGAAACACTGCTAGGAAAAGTTCATTTTCTAGAACATTCACTCAAAGGGTCATTTTGTTGAGCACTTAATTGATTTTATGGTTCTATATGGCTTTTGGGATGACTTTCAAACCAAATTAGATTTTGAAAACGGGAAATTATCAAAACTCAATTGTGATCTTTCTATGGGTTAGTAAGAATCTGAACATTCATTCATGATGGTACAAAGCTATATCTTTTGTTTTGGGGCTTATGAACATTTTTAGGGTTTATGAGCAAGTTTTGTATGTATGAGCAAAATGGGATCTGGAAAGGGTGTTATTGTACTATATCGTTGAACAGGTTGTTGTGATGAATAGGTTGATTGATGAATAGGGTATGACAACACTAGCAATAACTTGATGAGAAGTTGATGGTAACTTAATGAACAATGTTGTGACAGTAGGGATATGATATATTTCAGAAGAATTACATTATTTGTGATGCTTGTGGATATAGTAAAAAATATTGTGAAAGGTGGGCCACAACAGATTGAAAAAGGATGTGAGTACCTACACTAAGGTTGATACCTCAATCAAGCTTCTTCCTACATCATTAAGAGTTTGGTTCCTTAATCCAGTTATTTCCTACAACAATCAGAGGTTTGTGCCCTAATAAGGTTGTCACCTATAGTATGCCAATGCTTGCATCATTTGAAGTTCTATGCCTCAATTATGTAGATCAAAAATAACACAAAAACATAAGTAGAGAAATACCAATGACTAGATAATAAGCAACTTTTAGGGGGGAACCTCCCTTTAGATCCCATAAATGAACAATTCTTGGATGATTCAAATGACAATACCTCCTTAGTATATATAGGAGCCTTAATGTTCAAAATATAATTAGGTCCTACATGACAATAATAATGTAAGGGAACAAAAATAACAATAATAGATTTCTTTGGGGCACTAGAACAATATTATGCGGGATACACTATAATTATAGGGACCTGATATGCCCCTTTACTTCAAAATGTGTTTTCATCAATGTTTGAGTAGCTCTAGTTGCTTCTATATAAAATAATCATCCCCCCATGTTGAATCACTAGCAATTAAGTTCTTCAACTTAATGAGATACTCTAAAATTGATATATTTTATAAACTTCAAATTCTTGTTTTCGTGATTTCTTCAGGCTCCAACATGATTTTTGCTTTCTTGTGAAGTTCTAGTAATATTATATGAATTGGTATATTGTCACCTATAACCTTCTTTAATTATGAAACATGGAATGTTGTGCATACTTATGAAGATGCAAGTAGCTCCACTTTGTATGTCATGATACCAACATTTTGGAACACCTTGTAATGACCATATAACGTGGGTGATAATTTATTATACTTCTTACCTTGCTTTAGGGAATACTAGCCGTAAAAATACCCCATCATCCAAATCAAAAGTACTTGCATTGCAATGGTGATTTTCCTATTATTTCATTCGATTCTACACCAGTGTTAGGTTATCCTTTAAGAGTTGGAGAACTTGTTGTTGATTCTCATTGTGATATTACACTACTCGAACATTAGAGTTGTCTCTTAAAAATGATGTAATGGATAGTGGATGTTACCCATAAAGTGCCATAAATGGGATCATTTTTTATCTGGTATGGAAGGAAGTGCTATACCACCATTTTACTAGAGGTAACCACTTTTCCCATTATATTTATTTATCACATACAAACCAATGAATATATCCTTCAAAACATTTGCTCATTATCTCAATATTCCCATCAGATTAATGATGATAACATGATCTATGAGCTAGTTGAGTACCAATGCAAGAAAATAATATTGTCCAAAAATTTTCGGTGAAAATGGGATCCATGCCAGTTGCAATCTTTGGTTTTTCATGTAGAATTTGAACTATTTCCACAAATGTAGTAGCTATTATACTGTTTTTAAAAGGATGAGATAATGAACAAAATTATGCATACTTGATAAATCTATCAACTAACAACATGATGACACTCTTTCCTTCAAACTTGGGTAAACATGTGACAAAATCCATTAATACCTCCTCTCAATGCTAACTTGGAGTGGCTAATGGTTGTAAAAGATCCAGGGTCTTAATTGTCTCAACTTTATTTTGTTGGAAAACAAAAATTCTAACAGAAACCTCTGAATACGTGATTTAAGGCTATCTAAAAAAAATACTTCGTCACCTTGTGGTAAGTTTTGAAAAATCATAAATGCCATTCTATATGAGAGGAGCGTAATTTATAAATAACCTTTTGTTTGAGTTGGGAGTTCTTACACATATATAAGCAATATTTGTACCACAATGAAACATTCTTCTAGATAAATGGATAAGATGCACTCTGATCTTTCTACAACTTTTGCATGTGTTTCCACACCTCCTCACAATTATTCAATTCATACCTTGCTTTAGTTATCCATCAAGTTATATAATAGAAATGACATAGGAAAATGCCTATATATCCTCATCCCTTCATGATAGTACATTATCAATAATATTTTTCTTTGGATGATATCAAATTCATAACCCAATATCCTTGTGACCCACTTTTCTACTCTCCTGAGAATAAAAATTGTTCCAAGAAGTATTTAAGAATATTATGATCCAATTTTACCTTGAAGCGTCTTCCAATTAGATAAGGGCACACTTTCTTTATGGCATGCAGTATTGTCAACTTTTCCTTCACATAAATAAGTTTGTGTAAATACTTTCCCTTTATTAGATGAATTTTGAAAGCAATGGGTCTTTTTTCTTACATTAAAATAACACTAATTTCATTTCTTTGGGCATCACATTCCACAATAAAGGTTTTTTGAAGTTTGGTGTAGCTAAGACCAGAGCGTGGTACATTGCCTACCTAAGATGTTCAAAGGCCTTAGTTGCTTCTGGAGTAATAAAAAAATAATATTTCTTCAATAATGTTGTGAGAGGCATTGTTATTTTCCCATCATTATTAACAAACTTGCAATAATACCCTACTAACTCGAGAAATCCTCAAATATGCTAAGGCTTATGGGAACTTTCCATTCCTTAATGACTTTAAATTTTTTAGGGTCTACTTTAATGCCCCCATGATATACAATATGACCCAAATATTCCACTTCTTGTACTCCATAGAAACATTTGGAGGGTTTTTCATACAATTGTTTCAACTCCAATAATTTGAGCACCCTATAAATAGGTTGAACATGATCTTTCCAAGGCTTGTTGTAGATTAGTATACCAGCAAGAAATATTAACACAAGTTTTCTAAGCAAGTGTTTGAAAGTGGAAGTCATCAAACCATGAAATGTGGTTTTAGAAAATCTGAAGGCAAGAAATATTTTCTTACATTGACATCTACTTGTGATATTCTTATAGTTTTATTATCTTCTCTTTATGTTATTATTTTATCTTAATTCACCGTAGACTCCTCCGTGTTGGTGGCTTTCCACGTTGTTGGCCACTTCAAATATTGTTTTAAACGCTGTTAGATTTCTATACCCAAGTGGTTCACACACTGGTCACTCCACACTAGATTGTGGCTCCTCAAGTAGGTATTTAATGATGGTCTAGAACAGGAACGTTTAACGCATGTTCTCCAATGTAGGAATTCACAAATCCATGGATCTATGCAAGGATTCACACCAACAGGTTCCACATGATGAAGTAGGTTCCATGTGACAATTGCAACAATTGAGACAATTAATTTTAGGTTGCTCCACATGCTATATAAATATGTCTGCTCAATCATTTTCCATCACTTTCATGCAGAGATTATAAAAATGATGGTTTCACAAAGAAATTAATTTGGCTTACTAATAGTTTTCTTTGGCATTGTCGGTGGAAATTACACACACCAAAACTGTCAATATGATCACCATAAATTCAACAAATCACTAGACAACAAACTAAAGGGGGCTTTACGCATGCCAAAATAGTGGAAGTGGGGAGATATTTAAATTTAAGAGCTCGATGATAAGTCTAAAGAAAAAAAATTTATGTGGTTGAGGGATGGCATGAACCATCGGAAAAGGTAGTAGCATGTGAGTTGAAAACTAAGAAGATTAGTGTTGGTGCACCCATGTTTTGGGAGGAAGGATTACAGGTTCTAGGAGTTAAGGGGTTTAAGAGTCGGGGGTTAAAGGTAAAGGGTAAAAATATGACCAAGAAGATTAGTGTTGGAGCACCCATGGTTTAGGAGAAAGGCTTAGGGGTTCCAGGAGTTAAGGGTTTTAAGAGTAAGGGGTTAAGGGTAATGGGTAAAGTGTAAGCTGTTAGGGATTAGGGGCCAAGGTTTAGGGTATATAGGGGTTAGAGGTTAATGTCTTAGTGGTTAAGAGCTTCAAGGGTTAAGGGTTAAGCACCAAGGGCTTAGGGGTGTCAATGGGTTATGGCGTTTAGGTGTCAATAGGTTAAGGGGTTAGGCGTTAAGGGTTGAGGGTTATGGTTTATTAGGATAATGGTTTAGTGCTTAGGGGGTTCATGGATTCTCAGGTAAGGGTTATGGGTTAAGAGGTTAATGGCTCAGGGTTTAAGCCATTAAGGGGTTAATGGGTTATGAGTTATGAGTGTAGGGGTTAAGACATTATGGCTTTGGCATTAAAGAGATTAGGAATTTAGTGTTATGGGTTAAGGGTTTGTTGGTTATGATAATGGGGCCTATAATCCTATTGTAACAACTATTTGGGGTTCCCATATAAATTTCTCTCATTGCCTTCCCTCTAAGTCCCCTAGCCCTTATGCCATGAGGAATTAAGGTCCATTCTCAATCTCTAATGCTAGGATTATAGATATCACTAAAACCATGCTCAAACTTCTCACTTCTTCTCATCCTTTCTATGCTTATACCCCCTTGCATTGTTCAATAAACCAAAACATCCTCCACCCCTAAAATTCATAAGAGTTGAACATTTAGAGGTGGTCATTTAATAACTGTGTGTAAAAATTTAATTGTAATGACTTTTAAGGATGGCTTAAATATTCTAAGTTATGGGGTACGGATTAAGCGGTTAGTGGCTAAGGTTTTAAAGCAACAAGGGGTTAATGGGTTATGAATTATAAGTGTAGGGGTTAAGGTATTAAGGCTTGGGGGTTAAGGGGATACAGAATTTAGTGGGTATGGATTAAAGGCATATGGGTTCTGATAATGGGCGCCTAATCACATTATCATAACTATTGAGGTTTCTCCTATCAATTTATTTCATTTGCTTCTGTCTAGGCACCCTAGCCCTTATGTCATGAGGTCTTATAGCCTTTTCACATTCTCTAATGGTAAGAATATAAATCTTACGAAACCATGATCGAACCTCTCACATAAACCCATCCATGATACCCTTATGTCCCATTTCCCCATTCAATATACCAAAATACCCCCCTCCCCAAAAATTCATGAGAATTGAATATTTGGATGTTGTCATTTAACAACCACCTCTGGAAGTTTAATTCTAATGATTTTTTTTTGGGGGGGCGAGGGATGGGGGGGTTATCAAAAACTGCCTCCAAAAATTACATTGTCATGACTTTTAATGGGGGTTTGTTTGAACAAAATATAGATAAGATCAGGCAGATCCATTTATATTTACAAGAGACAATGTAGATGTTTCTAGATAAATATAAGGTTAGGCAGGATCAACATAGAACAGAGAAATCATTCGAGGAGGGAGGCAGAGTATGGATGTAGTTGAACAAGGAGAGGCTGTAGAGGTTTGGTAAGAAAATCAAGGATATGAGATATGGTACCTTTGAC
>APFE031293275.1:0-20553 GCA_000404065.3 Pinus taeda
ATTGTAAGTTACAAAATGTACAACGGTAAAGAAACACACTTTACCTAACTCTATACCTAACTCTATACTAGACCAAGTTGAACTTAACTATTTCCTATGTGTCGGAATATCCTAACGAAAAGAACTTTGGCTAGGTTGAATTATACCTGCCTCTAACATTTCTGTAACCATACATTCAATTTCACTCTTTTGGGCATATGGATATCTGTAAGGTCTGATGTTTTGAGGAACACTTCCTGGAATCAAGTGAATAACATGATCATGATCACGAATAGGTGGGAGGCATTTGGGAGTTTCAAATACCTTGGAATGATTGCCCAAGATTCTTTAGAGATCTAGATAAATAGATTATTTCGATGTTTGAACATCTAGTGAGCATAATTGTGCAATTATGCCTTGTTGCTATTTCTTCAAAATATTTTTCATGTCATTAAAGTTGATTATCTTCTTTGATTTCATTGTGATACCCCTTAATTCAATTTCCTTTCCTTTCCTTTCCTTTCCAGGAAAATTTCAAGAAAAGTTCTTGAATATTAAAAGTTATCACCCCCAAAGAATGTAACCATTGGACTCCTAATACACCATCAACACCACCCGTTGGAATGGAAAGAATTGGACTATTCAATTCATATTCCCCCATGGTAAGATTGATATTATGGCACTTCCCTGAGTAATTGGTAGTTCCTCCATTTGTAACCATCACTTGACACTGGTGTTGGATATAGAAAGAAATTCAATTCTTTGGCTATCTTACAATGAATAAAATTGTGGGTACTACTAGAATCGATCAGAATTGTTCAACAATCACCATGCCCAATTATGAAATCTAACCTTAAACATATCTGACTATCATTCAACAACCTCATCATTTTCTAGAACCAATCAATGCCATACACTAAAACCCACAACCTTCTTGATCATTCAATGAATCCCAACTATAACATATATTTGTTTTCTTCCCATTTTCATTTTCTTATCTTTACCACTTGAAAATATGTTGGAAAACCCTCTCTAATGTAAACCAGGGATAACCATTTTTTGCACCTTGTTCCATGATGTTCGCATTCCACCACACCATTGTTTCCACCTCTTCTTCCATTGTAGAGTTTCACACATTTGTTGACTAATAGCGTTATCCATGATGTCCTTTAGTGGGACTTCTCAAGCTTTTATAACACCAACATAAATTATTTTTGAGCACTAGAGCACATAATCCAAAGAAATGTGAAAAACCCTACTACTAAATCTCGTGAGACAATCTCCTACGTCCCAAATTGCGTGCAATTTTTTTTTGATGTAGCCACAAATTATTATTTCTACTTGCATCATAGAATATGAGCCCACCACTAAGGCTACCTTTAACCTTGTAGTGACCTACAAATTCAACCCCACACTACTAATTTTTATGTTTCTTTTATTATACTCAAGTATGATTTTGAAAGTAACAACTCCTGTCATTCAGTTTTTCAGAGTGTATGACTATCTTTTGTGCTATAATTTCTTTATCTAATTTTTTATGGGTTTCCATAACTCATATTTTTCCTTGCTGGGTTGTGAACCTTAGGAACTAGAAAAATTTGGTTGTGCCAAGGACTTTCCTAACTTCTTTCTTTGTGTAGTTGATTTCTCATTCATAGACACTTATGTAAGGTTCTTAAAATGATATCTATTTCATTTTTCTCCCCTCGCATTACAATAGACAAAGTGTGGACTGATTTCCAGGATTGAAGACAACTAAATGAACACTATGACTAAGGTTTTAATAAATTGATAGCCAATTGCCAAGCTAATTTCTCCACAAGATTCTTTCCACCACTCACACTATTCTGGTTACTTGGGCTACCCTTACTGTGTCTTTGATAAATACACACAATAAATATAACCACAACTCTAACTAATCCACACAAATATCCATGCTCAACTCCAACCCTAATAGTCACTAGGCTTTGACACCAGTTGTTAGGATCACGAAACTAACATAATTGCTTGGAATGTCAATAGCCGTTGTAGAAATGGCAAGAAATTTGCTACTACTGATGAATTCAAACTGAAAAATGAGACACAAAATTCTTTTAAAATTTGTGGAATATAAAATCATAAGATAGAAACACATGCAATGACATGCAATCATTAAAACACAAGGAACAAAATGATTTACAGGGGAATCCAACTAGGAAAATTCCCTCCACTACTTTGCGTTAAACTAGATGAGAAAGAGAAACTATTACAATGTCTTGCTTCAACTTTGAAGTACACCATGCACTGTTAAATTGTTCTCCTTATTTCTTACCTACTATGGTCAACACGTAGCCAATTCAAGTCTCATCCAACCTCCTATTTCCTTGTGCAATCCTAGAGGAATTAAGCTCCTAAATAATACAGAAATTCATTATTTCCTTACACAATTGCTAGAGGAATTGACCACATGCTCAATGCAAAAACACTGTACACTCAATTATATACAATTATAAAAAAAATGTGCCTTTTCCATCCACTCACGAGGAAATTTGAATCCCATACACGACTGGGTCCATTTTTAGTTGATTGACTAGTCAACTAAGAGACTAGTGAGTTAACAATAGTCTTAGCCACTTAACTGACCTTCAGCTTACTCCACTAATTTCTTGAGCTCAATTAACTGAGTTCAACTGAAAATAACTAAGTCTAAGTCTACAAACTCGAATTCACTAATCTAACTAGTATACAAAGCCATGTCATGGTAGCTAACTGTAATCCAAATCATCTTGCTGCTAGAGTGACAAGGGCATGTCACTCTAGCTAATTGTAATCCAAGTCATCCTACAAATCTTGCTAGCTCACCGAGGACTTAGGGCCTGTGCTACATGGGATCTCAACTGTCGAGCCAATAGATCTGACTAGTTGAACGACTTGCACTTGTTCACAATTTGGTTCAATAAGACTGCCCACCCTTTAGGAAAGGTCATCGTGCTCTACTAACCATGGATCCTGCAAGCTAAGATAACCAAGAGCTAGTAGGACTTCTTGAGAGACTTTATCTTATATGAATGGGTGGGTGTTTGTTGAAACTTTGATGGCTATTTCACCTAGCCTTTGCCACTGTCTCGTGTATTCAGCGAGCTGTTGGTGGCATAGAAAAATGAGTCCATGAGCTTCACTAGATTAGGAAAGTGATACATGCACTGATAATCTTCTGCCCGAAAGGTGGCAAGCCTCTGTTTGCTATCATTTCTCAATGTCATAGTCTTCTCATCAATGTGTGAAACAATCTAGCTGATGACATTTGCACATGAGAAGGCTGGATATCTGCATGCAACCTTATGTAGTCCTAACTTCTAGATATTGAGATAAACTTGCCAGTCCTCTAGATCTACCTCAAGGATCTTCATTGAAAGAGCTTCATTAACTTGCTTCCATGTTAGTGTTGACCCATTTTCTATAAAGTTGTGTGTCCACATATACTGGAAAGTATACTAATGTTTACTCAATTGCTTCCCTAATATTGCTTTTAGTGGTCTCTTTTGAGGAAGCTTTCTTTGGTTCCATGGTAACAATCACTGCTAGAGAAAAGTGCTTCACAGGTGTGGTACCGTGGGACAAAAAGGACACTCATGGCAAGTAAACATTAACTTTAAAAGTCTACCTTCAAAGCGTGATCAAGTAGAAAACTGGGAAACTAATGAGAGGGATTGCGCAGTTTTCATCAACATCTGAGGGTCATTGGTTGTGGGAACTGCGCATTTCACAGTCCCAATAGTCAAGGATGCAGCTTGAGGCTTGAGACCACGCAATGCATAGTTAAACCTAGGCAGAGACAAGAGAGACTGCGCATTGTGCAGTATTAGTGGCCAAGGTGAGAGACTGAGCCCTAAAACTGTGCAATGCACAGTTGGGCCAGCCTGTACTATGCATTGCACAGTTCTAGAGGCCAAGCTCTCAACTTGAGCATTAGGATTGTGTAGTGCCCAGCGAGGCAAGGAAAAATCTGGCTAAGGAAAGTGCATATCTACCTGATGGAAGTGTGAAAAATGAGCAGAAGTAAGTGATGATGTGAGCTTGGGTGCAGATATAACTAAGTATGAATGAATCAATTTAGTTCAAGTGCAAAAATTGAAAAAACAAAATGAAAATCAAGTATGTGAAGAGAGTTGTCGCAATGGCGACCATCGGTGCAAAAACAAGAAAAATTATGCGACACTTGTTAAAGGAAAACAAAAACTTACAAAAACACTTCTACAAGATAAAATAAGTTGAAAATCCAACAACCATGAATATATATAAGAAAAACAAAACTCACACAAGCGAAACAACAAAAAGCAACAAAAAAGTGGCAAAAGACGATAAAAGTGAAACTCACTCAAAAAGGCGACAAAGACCGCACCGAAGGTTCCTTGATCTCCTGGGGAATGCTAGAGATATAAGATCAAATATGAAAATGAGCTCTAGATGCGTTGATTAACTAGATTTGAACAAATTAGGGTTTATGACGTGCATGCCTAAAATCAAGGAAAAATGAAACCTGGCGCAAGTTTTTAAAAATACAGAGTGTGCCTCCTTCAGGATACTAATAATGGATCCCTATTTTTTATGGATGATTTTTTTTCCTTTTTAGCTTTTAGCTTTTTTCTTTTTCAGGGAACTTGTCATGCACATTGGCAGGAAATATTGCGTAATTTTGGGGAACTGGGCAACTTTCTGACTCCGTGCACTACACAGTTTTTGAGTTCAGTGAGGGATTGCTTAGTTTCTTAGATCAGTGTTGGGCTGCCTTCTATGATTGTGCGGTTTCTGAGCTCAAGGTTGGCTGCAAGTTTGAACTACACAGTTCCAATCATCAAGGCTGCTTGCCCTCAAGGATTGCGCAGTTTCTGGAGGCAAGCCTAGAACTATTGTGAGACCAAGTCAGGAGATCAACTTGTGACTAAAAAAGATGATTTAAATGTGGAAACAAGCAATCACAAACACAAATGAAAAACATAAGTCTCAATCGAAGCATGAATATTTGAATCATTGCAAGATAAGCTCCTGTGGATAGGAAGGAAGGCTCCAAAATCAAATCATAGGAAAAATTTTGGAGGGTGATTGTAGCCACTACAACACCACCTTATCTTAAAAAATGGCTTCTTTACATGGATTAGTGTAAAAAACCATTGGGTGGACAAGTAGTTTGTGGTATTTGATCAAATTTCTCACAATAACCATGAGGTCTCCACTTAATGAACCTAAAACATAACATGTGCATTTTTTGGATATTAAAGAATAAATCTAATTTCATTAAATATTAATAACTACTTCCAAAAATCCTTTTATTGAACCTTCCCTCTAAATCCACCTTTGCAATTAAAAAATCCTTATTTTTATTGGGTGTCCCCTATCTTTATAATTAAATGTATATTTTTATTACCTCCAATACCTATAAACCCCTAGATACCCCATATCCCACCCAAATATATTTAATATATTGATTCTATTTTTGAAAATTAGAAAATCCATTTATGTATGAATGTGATGAGATATTGCTCAACAATGAAAATCCCATAAGGCAATAATAGGGAAGTTCGATGGTATTTTTTCATAAATTATGGGATGAGTTTATTTTGGGTCCTCATGTCAATTATTTTGATATTGGAGAATTCCAAGATCTAGCCAAGATTGAGCAGGGCCAAGCATAACCCATTGAGAGGGTGACCCAATACTAGGCATATGCTTAACCCCCAAACTCCCCTTGGCGTTCTCGGAATTGAAATAGGATTCATGCCACTAGTGTTGTGATATTGTCCCTAATATGTACTTCAACATACTATATGTATGGTACCATCCCATTGGGAGCCATCCTAAGATGATGTTTGATCAGGAGGTGTAGGGCCTTTAGGCCACACCATTGATTTTAGAATGGGAATGATGTACGCACATTTTGGTTCCATTCCAATTGATCCTCATAAATGTTATCATTATGTACATACTTGTTATTGGCAAACAAATTTCCCATTGTATGAAAATTTCTTGGATGTGCTTTCAAGAATATAGTCTTTTTATATTTTATTGTTTATGTATATAATTTTACAATTGCTAATAAATATTTGGTAAACATGATTGTAAAGTACTTGTAAAAGCCTTCTAATTTTTGACATGCAAAACTCCTATAAGATGATACTCCTACATCTAGGTAGAAGAGTAGATATTCTACCACAGTTTATGTGGAAATTGTGGTAATGTGCTCCATTAGGGCAATTGAAATATAGGTATTTAGATGATTTTATGGTTTTTCTTGGAAAGTTGAACTCAAGTTATAAGGTAGAGATATGTATTAATGGTAACTATAAATAACTTATAATAATTATGTGTATCATTTGATTAGACCATAATTAAGAGTAATTCCAATGTAATCTTGGGGATGAGATTTGTTATCCTTTTCCTATGAGATATGGCTATGAACCACATAATTCTTACATCAATATGCATGCATACTTTGGAATTGGAAAGGAGGTTTCAAATTGAATGGTGGGGATGTGTTCAATCATTGGTATCCATTTTAATCCTCATCGTCCAATATTAAAATTGCACAAGATTTAAAACCAAAACCACAAAAAAATGCAATACCCTCAACAATGTTGGAGTGTAAGCAGTGGGAAATTGAGGAGCGAGAATTTCACTGCATAAATCCTAGTCTTCCTTTAGTATTTCTAGGGAATATTTTAGAATTAATGTCCTATCTGTTTCCCTTTAAGAAGGCGCCAAATTTGATGGGAAATACGAGGGTCTATTTATCAAATCTTTGGTCAATTACTCATGGCCTTGATGACTTGATCGATATCCTCAACACTATATCTATCAATCTAGTCAATGACTCATGACTTAAGGAATTCACCATTTCTTGATGGAAGGGAGGGGCCCATGGAATGCAATTAACAATTATGGTGAGAGAGATGGCATTGATTGAAAATTGCAGAGCAAGTTATTGCTCCAACATTTAGTTCCAAAGAGTGCAAATTTGATGCTCGTTATAAAATTTTATTCCCATTGTTGGTTGGTTTTCACTAACGTTATTTCTAATACCTATTGGCATTCATCAAACAAGAATTAGACAATTGTGCTCATTATATTGAATCTCAATTTGAGTGGGACATGAGTGGGAATGACCGACTTACCTCTTGAATGTTTGATTTTGTTGACGGGGAAAAATTGTTCTGCCAATAGTTAGGGTGTCTCCCCAGTGTGAAATCCTAATTAGACCTCACATTTTTTGGGATAGGAGCCCCATCCGGTATGTGGGCCCAACTGCCACCATGTCAGTTTTGCTTCTAATTGTCAGATGTGGAGATGTTAGAGTGAGGGCAAGAAAGAAATGTTTGGAAAATGGGAACGAGGTCATCCCACAATTGACAACTTGTAGAACATGATACAAGAATGTAACAACAAAACAATAAGAAGAAACATGCCTAAAGATGGGTTAATGAGCTAAAATCATCTCAGACATACATGAACAAGAAAGTGCTAGAAGTTAATTGCAAATCATTTCACAATAATTTACTAACATAATGTGAAATAAGAAAGAAAAGATTCGAAGTAAACATGCAAAACATAAGCCACTAGTTAGTTCATTAACATATCGCCCACATGAAAACACATACAATCACAATGGGAATACAAAATAGAACCATAAAGATGCACGAGAATAAATGTCAAAAGAGAAGAACTTCTTATTATCCATACGGAAAATTCAAGTACATATTCAAAAAGTCCATCAAAGCCCAGTAGTGGAACATGGACTGCGCATACCATCTTCCCAAGAAAAAGCCTAGCCTTACCATAAATCACCCTACATGTTGTCAAAAGTTAAGTGCCTCTAGCTCCTCAAGCATAAAAAAACTATCTAAAGCTAGCCCTATTTCAAGTACCAAAGTCCTTTACAAATGATGCATGAGGGTATCTTTATAGAAATGAGGTGATAGTTCACCTACCATGACCTTTCACCTACCCTCATGACTCTTGAACTTCCTCGTGACTCTATGATGTCTAATGACCTTTTACATGATCAAATCAATATCTGCATGACTGTTGACATTTCTTATTTTTACAATTATGATAAGAAATATTTACAACATGATAAATGTGAAGTTATGAGGAAAATAGAGATTATCAATGGAAACCATAGGATATTTATTGCTATTTCTCTTGCAAAGAGATAGAGACTTGCATAGGTTGCCAAACAAGGATTTCATACTTTTCTCTTCTACTTGTTCTTGCCCTAATTGTTGAGACAAATTTCATTTCCATATGCATTCCAAATTTATGTTGGCATGATGAGTTTGTGTATGGATAACAGTGGGTCTATGAACAACAACTATGACACACCTATTAATACACTCTGAATGACCCATGTCAAGGCCTAGACTATCATTTAGGTCATGGAACCTTCTATAGGGAAAATAAATTTTATATAAGCCTTCTTAGACTCTCAACCAAGGCCTATTCATTGTCGTGGGTCACACCTTCCAATATTAGAAATACCTCTTGTTAACCAAAGTTGAGAAGTACCCTTCTTGTTCAACGATCCTTGTAAAAGGTTTACTTCCCACAGTTTCAAATAATCACATACCTTGAATGCTCCTCTTGGAAAGAAAAATGACTTATATAAGATATGCATAAAAGATCAAGTACTTTTGGTTGTGATGGAACCCATGGTTGCAGATCTTGCATGGCTTTCATAATTGTGCAAAAGTTGTTGAGAATTTGGATAGCCAAGTGGCTTCATGACAATCCAAATATAACAAAATAGGAAGTTCTCAGTGATAAGTGCATAGTCATGTTGGTAAGATCCTTTCATTGTTACTTGGGAAATATTTAACCCATTTCCATCCACTATCTAGGGGATCATACCCTCCAATACTAGAAAGTGTTTTCATTACATAAAGATAAGAACCACCTTTTCTACCACAAGAACACTCTTGGTACAATAGACCAATGGTCAAATACAAATAGGAGAAATGCTAGAACCTGTGTATTGCAGCTAAGGCCTATCTCAAAACTAAAGGATACAATGACTAGTAAAAAACCTTAACAATATAATATGGTGTCCCAGGCTTTGCTATATCAACTGTGACATGACCTTTTCTATTAGACAACTTTGTATATATTGCAAAAATACAGTCAATAGGAATTTGGATCTCTACATAATATACTGGCTCCATTAAATGTGGGTTTTCCATTAGAAAATATGAATAAGAAACTCATCTAGCAATAGGTATCATCTGACCACCATCATAGTGTAAGGGCCCTAGAGCTATTGTTGCATCCAGAATTTTGAACTTCACATTGCGAGTAAGTTTATCACAAAGAGGTCCCTCTCGAGCACCCCATTGAAATCCTTGCATAATGGAATATAATTGAAGTGTCAACACCTTCTATTAGAACCCAAAATCCACTAGGTTCTTTTATTATAGGAATTTGATACTGGGCTTGGTAGACCCACAATTTAGTTACTTCCTTGATTGCCATGTCCTCCTCATCATCAAGACAATACCTCTCTCGAAGTACCCATGCAATTTGTCATATTTGGATTATGTCACAATAGACTCTACCAAATGAATCAAAAACACTGAAATCAAATTTTGGATATAATTTAGTTACATTCACCATAAGAGGACCTTCAGGGGAACAATCATTTCATAGCTTGGAAAAGTGGTGTGTCTTGGGGACCTGAGACTTGTGTATATATACTATATCTTCTTAGCTGCATCATCTTTGGCAAAGGGAATGTGTTGCACCATGTACGTGAAGCTAGTTGCAGACCCAAAGATAGAGCTGCAAGATAAACTCAACAAGGACCTCACATTAAGTTTATATGCAACATTGATAAGTGTCACTCCTAACTCTGCTAAGGTAGTCTCAACACTCTTCCTATGTTCACCAATAACATGGAGTTTCACATTAATCTTGGCAAATGATAGTAAAGTAAAAGACCACACTGCTGATGCACTTGCAAAGCAAACATTCCTAATTGCTAGGACCTCCCAAGCTGAAGTTATTAATTTCTTCTAATGTATGCTTCAATTTGTGAGAAGCATCTGTTGGTGGCAATTTTAGATTTGCTATTAGCATGTTCGACAAAAGCGCATGTTGAAATCACATTTTATGACAATCAAACAAATAAAAAATAAAGATTTTAATGTCAAAGAAGCTTGGGGATGCAACTTGTGATTTTGGAAAGTGAGAGCTCTTCTAGCCATAGATTGAAAGTCTAGGTAGGTAGGCCAAATGCCATAATCACAATTTTTAGAGTAAGCTTTTGGAAGATGCAAATTAGAGAAGTAAACCAAAAAGAAACTGTGAAAGATCTTAAGAAAAGTAGACCAAAAAGAAACTGTGAACTATAACAACCATAGCAAAAAAAGTAGCCATCCCGCAACATCCCAAAACATATGCTAGATAAACTTAAAACAAAGCTATCCTAGGACATGCATAGCCTCCATCGCTCACAATAAAGCCAAACCACAAAATACTCTAGTTCACTGGAATCTTCTGCTACTAAGCACTATGATCAACCCCATTGGCCTGCTAATAAAATTGGGGTATATTCACAATGGAATTCTTAGACACCATCACCGTCTTCAATTTTCCTTAATAAATAGGTTTACCTGAACTTGTTTGCTCACAAAATCTCTTCCCGTTCGTTTTATCGCCATCAGCCCAACTTGCAGTTGCTCATGTGCTTGATATAAACATATCAACATATATATATTAACTACATTAGAATATGTGATACTACAATAAAAGATATTGGGAAACAAATATATTTATTGCTATTAATATTTAATCATCATTTAATTTATCTCAATGTGCAAGATTATACTGTGAAATTTCCGTAACACATGTTTACATGGTACTATTTAATGTCCATTCATATTCGGAAACGGAAAAATCTTAATATAAGTGGTAGTTCAACTACTACCTTAAACGCTAAATACATCATCTCACAACTATCATCAGATTAGCAGTTCAGTTGGACTGGACAATAATCCTCGAAGCCTGCAATTAGAAATTAGATTATAATTATATTGCATCATCGTCGCCAATTTCTTGGGCACTGACTGCCATGCCCCGTGATCGATCAATGATGACGATGCAACAAACTTGACCGACCCATATTTTAAGTGGTTTGGTTCATGAAGGCAGGTTTATCCAATTCAATATCACTAGTCACCTAATTCATACGCATGATGGCTTTCTGCATTTTCGTGGGTTTTATATCTATATATATACACACATGGATTGAACCACAGACTGCAATATATCAATTGCTTATCATATCTCGTTACTGGACTACTTGAGGGTGAAGTGGGTTGAATACTGACTTGTACTCCGTACTGGTTGTTTGCCATTTTGAATTTGAAGAATGGAGCATATTATCTACAAGTGCAGGAAAAATACTCATGCGCTACTTCTTCTAATGGCAATCCTACTTTTTGTGTCGATGAGCTGCAATTTTAATGTTGCTGCTGCCACCAGAAAAATGAAGATGGAAGATGTAGGTGTTAATAATGATGATTCTTCTCCTGCTCCTGCAGCTCCTCCATCTGAGGCTCAGCCTGCGGCTGAACCCGAGCCCGAGCCTCAGCCTCAGCCTACAACGACGACCGTGACCTTCTTCATGCACGACGTAGTGGGAGGACCCAATCCCACAGCCAAGCCCCTCTCCATCTCAGGAGGGAGCAGCGCCTTAATTAATCCCAGTGGATTAATACCTCCCATTACTTCTGCAGGAGGCCTTGTTAATGGCGGTCCTCTCCCACTAACCTTTCCAAGCGGTGCAATTCCCCAGAGTCCTCTGTTCAATGGCCAGTTTCCTGCTACTTCCATTAATCCAAACGGATTTATCTCCCCTACTAATCCTTCTTTTGTCAATGGAGTCGGCCCCATTATTCCCGCAGCTACTAATGCAGGCTTGCTTAATCCCTTACTTCAGAACGGCCCGGTTCTCCCATTAACCTTTCCAAACGGCTTTGTACCATCTTCTTCCGCTAATCCTCTCCTCAATGGAATCGGCATTAATGGGCAGAACCTTCAGTTTAATCAATTCCCAGCCGGTCTTAATTTTCCTTTCACCTCTCAGCAGGGTATCCCCTTAATCAATTCTCCTAATTTACTTAACCCATTGCCAAATTCGCCGTTTCAAGGAGCTGGAACACTGGGTGCAGCCCCACTCCCATTGAATCAACAGGGCGGTCAGGGCTTGGGCAGCAGTAGCAGTGAGGTTATAGTGATTGAGGACCCCTTGACGGAAGGGCCGGATAAGTCTTCCGCTTTGATGGGTAAAGGGGTGGGATATTACATGGCGTCTCCTAAGGATCCCAAAACCCTTCTCATGACTTTCACTGCGAAATTCGAACAAGGATCGGAATACGAGGGCAGCACCATCGAGTTGTCTGGCGAAGACAATACTGCTTTGGCTGAGCGGGAGATCACAGTGGTCGGGGGAAGTGGTAAGTTCGAAGGGGCGAAAGGTCACGCGGTGATTGAGACGGTTTCCGAAACCGCCGATGAAACGGTGCTCAAGTTCAGCGTCAACCTCACGTATTAGCTGCATATCGCAATTTGGCGCATCATCTCGTGTAGTCGATGTAAATGTGGTTAGCAATTGTGTGTATAAATGTTATGAAGATGTTGGACATGCTCTGCTCTTCTGCGTGTGACACTGTTTATAACAGTTGTGTGGTTAGCAATTGTGTGTATAAATGTTATGAAGATGTTGGACATGCTCTGCTCTTCTGCGTGTGACACTGTTTATAACAGTTGTTTGATGAGGATGATCATTCACTTTGCACCATGAGAGTGGGGGTCGAAATTCAAAATCATTGTAAAGGGTCGTTATCCATCCATATGAATGAATACCCATCATAATTGTGATTGTGGGGAGTTTAAGTGACTTCTCTTTTTCATTTGTGCTGAGGTTAAGTGACTTTCATTTTTTATTTTACCGGTTTATTAACTATTGAATTTTATTTTGAAAAAATTGTTAAAATATTATGAATGTTAACCTTAAAAATGAAATTCAATTATTTTTTAATAATTTAAATACTAATATTTTATAATTTAATTAATTTAAAAATAAATTAGATTAATAAGTAATTTTATTTTAAATAAAATTTTTTAACAAATTTTAATTTAATTTATAGATGGATAGTAAAGATTTTAATCTTTATAAAATATACTGAATATTTATAATCATATTTAATATAAAGGTCTAAGAATGATTTCTAAGTTTAGTTATATTTTTATTAATTTATTATCAAATTAATTTAATTAAAATGTATATTGGGCATGTGGTATAGAAACCCATAGTATTTGTTAAGAAAAATTCTTTTACAAGTTAAAAATTTACATGGTAAAGTAGAAGATAATATTTTTCCTCATTATATATATTAGATATATATAATTTCTTTTTATAATTAATAATTAAATAATAATTTTAAAATAAGTTATAGGTTTTAGTTAAACATTTATGATTTCTTTTAATCTTAACAATGGCAAAAAGTATAATGATTTAATGTGTAATCATGAATTAATATTTATCAATATTTACTAAGCCCTTAATTTATATAATATCTTTACTTTTACCAAAATTTAAGTAACACATTTATTTTGTCTCATTATAAAGAATAAATAATTTATACAATGTTTAAAATACAAATTTATCAAATATTCATAAACTTAATCATCTATTAAAAAATATTTATTTAATGAATAGATAAAATATGATTATTCATTAAAATAAAATAATCTAATATGATTATTCATTAAAATAAAATAATCTAATGGTTAGAGATATCGTTATAGTATAACATACAAATGATAATTCTGCCATCGACTGTTTTTATTCTCATTCCACATTGTATAAACTAACAGTTGCCCCCAAAAGGTGAAAAGGTAAGCATATAGGATTGTTAAAATGGAAAAAGTTCATAACAAGAATAAATCACTTGAAAACTAGTCCAAATATGCCACACTGTAGTTGGAAGCTTTGCACATTTCAAAAGAGGAAGGTCACATAGACAAAATATAAGTGAGTACAATTCAAATTTAAACAATGGAGGTAACAAATTTCTCTACTAGACATGGCTTCATTTTCTTGTAAACAAAGATTGAGCACTTCTTGCCAATTCATTGTGAGGCTCCTTCATTTTTTGAGCACTCAACAAAGCAAAAAAATTCTTATGATTGGAATTAAGGATTAGTTTGATAGATTCATGGTGCAATAGCTAAATTGAACAAACATGACTCTTTTAAGATGTATTCACCACAAATATGGCCAGTTAGTAGGGCCTAGAGCTACTAAGCTATTCACAACTCTTATAATAGGAAGAAATAAAAATATGACCATCTAGTAGAGCCTTTAGATTGTTGGCTAAATATGATGTTTATGGAAATCATAATCCATCATTGTTTTTGAGACACTGAGTGCAAGTTTTGCATCAGTGCTAATAGATAAAATATAAAACATTTGTTGTAAATCATTTCATGTTGAAAAATGCCTACCAAATGGAAGTTGGATCTAGGGTTCTCAACCTAATCTTTAACATGCTCACTTGAAATATTGCGGAGATTATGTGAAGTGATACAAATATTACCAGTGATGCCTTAGCTATTGGGGTTTAAAATCAAGTTTCAAGCAATTGGTTCTTGTAGAGAACATTTGGGCATCCTCGAAGGTTCCATGCATGGTGAAACTTTTATGCAAATATATAAGATCGTTTTTTGGACAAATTTTTCAAAACAAGTGCAGATGCCAACGGGTAAATGATATCCCATAAAGCTAAATAGAACAAAAAGTCTACTAGCTTAACATAATAACACAAAATTCCATCAAAAGTTCATCAAATCAGTTACATCAAGTTCACACTCTAGAGAAGGAATTCTTCATGGAATTTCAAAATAGGCGACACCTTCTAAAATTGGATTTATGCAGATTGACACATTCTATTTGTTCCTCCTCTTCGTTGGAATTTGGCCATTTAACGGGGACAAATATTGAAGAAGATTTATAATCTTTGCTGGACAATGACGAGGCAAAGAATTCTCATTACTTCACCTATATTTGTCCAGTGCTTATACCAAGCAGCTAATGCACATCCCTCCTTTGCGACCTTAACAGATGATATAATGGTTTAGGTCTTGATAGAGACACATTAACACATTGACCACGTAAATGTGTAATAGTTTGAGTGCCATAATTTGTTTTTATGAAAAGAAGAGAAAATGAATTATCCTTACCATGTTTAGGTACGTTATTGTATCCTCAATTGTCGTGGGATATTACAATAACAATCGTGAAATATTTAATCAAATATCACCAACACAACGCAGTGATTTCAATGATCAAATTATGACCTTATCTATATCTGGAACAAGTCCATCATTGCGAAAGGATTCACGTGCTCAACATAATAAAGTAATAAAGAAATTGGGAATTAAATAAATTGATTTGATCCCAACACTATTTACCATAGGAAACAAAGTGGTGATAATAAAAGCAGTAGCAAACCAAAAGTTAAAACCCAGCAATAAAGTAAGATTCTCTGAAAATATTAAAAAATTTCACCAACACAGAGCAGTGATTTCAATGATCTCCTGTAAAGAATTTTTGGTATGAACCTGATAATAAAATTAAAGTATGATAAATCAATTATCAACTTAATAGAGTAGCAACTCTATTAGCTTAATTGAGAAACATAAAATTGCCTCAAAGTTTCATCAAATCAGTTATCTTATTCAACATTCAAACAAGGGAAAGTATGATTGGGTTGTTGATTCTCAAGAATACCCTAGAGATAGATAGAATTCAAGATATAGGACTTTTAGATGGTTGTTACATGACCTAGAAGGTATTCTTCTTGAAGCATCAATAGTCTACAGTAATGGGTCTGCATGGATATTTTCAGACTTGTTTTTGATGTGATGATTTATTAGATGTATACATGAAATTTGAAAAGAGTTGTTTTGTTGAATTGAGGCTTCTGTGATCCATATCAAGTTTATGAGAGATTCTTCGGCGTAAATCACATAATATTTCATTTGTTGACGTGTTTTGAACCAACCAGTGTGGTTCATCGTCAGGACAAGTTGAATAAACGGATCAAGCTATGCATGTTAAATAGACAGAGCAGATTTCCAACGACTATAATTCATGACCAGGCAACAACTATATTGACTAATAGCTAGATTTGACTGGGGAATAGTGAGATGGACTAGGACCAAAGGCCTAAAAATAAGTTAATATAATTTATTAAATAGGAAGTTAGTTATACTATCAATAATTAAAAGTTCAAGGGATATAATATTATATATATTAATAAATATAAATAATGACGACAATATAATATATTATATATTAATATATATTGATTTAGGTTTATTTTAGTTATAATAGTATAAATAATAGTCAAGAGTGGATATATAGAATAATAAATATTGTTTATCTAATTACTCTTAGAGGGTTGAACAATTTATTAATTATCCAGATGATTTACTAAAGTTTTACTCCTTTAAAAATTATATAAAATATTAAAATTAATATTTATTCAGGTCGATAGTTAGTAAAAGATATTAAAATATATCAAATAGTTAAGAAAGGAAAAGAAATAAAAATTTTTAAATATCCAGAAATAATTAATCGTATATTAGGTTGTTAAATTAACTTATTATTATATAACTATACAAGTAATAAAATTAACTATCAATTAAAATTATTAGGATACAATATAATAAGAACAAACCAAAAAACGAGGGAGGGAGGAAGGGAAGAAAGCGACTAGGAAGAGAGTGTTGGGACCCAGCAACTACAGATCTTCCAGCCATCCTCTCTATTGAGATTGCTCGGCCTTTTTTCAATCTCAAGGGCTTCCCTAATTTTCCGATGATGGAACTGTGAAACCCTAGAAATAACACTAGCTTCCTCAATACAAACATGATGTTTGGTTTTTTTCCGCATGCTTTGCTAAAGCAGAAGACTTGGTTCTTCTATGCTTAAGGTCAGATGCGTGCTCACTAATCCTTTGATTAATGGAGCGACCACTCTCACCAATGTAGGGGGTCCCACATGAACAAGGGATAATATATACCCCTTTCATATCCTTAGGGTCGACAAGATCCTTCACTAATCTAAGGGACTTACCAATGGTGTTAAAGGGCCTAAAGATTGCGGGGACATTATGCTTCTTAAGATTTCTTGCAATCCTATCAGTGATCCCCTGAACAAACGGAAGATGGACACCTGGAATCTGTTCCTTTGGTTCTCTTTTAGTTAGAGAATTCTTGGCAGCTTTGAGGAAAGCCTTCTGACCCATGAATCTACTATAACCATTCTCAAGAGTTGTTTTGTTATCTCTTTCTTGGTTATGCCTTCCTCTCATATCTCTTAGTTTAAATTAATGAGCCAGTCTAATGATTAATCTTATAGAGAGGCTACTTACATCTTCTATTCCATGTAAAACTATGCTCTAGGCTTCAAAGGAACTAGGAAGTAAACCAATAGGTAAAATTGCAATGAGGTTGAAATTTCCTAAAATAAAATATTGTCCAGCCTGGAGGTAAGACTTTTTCGCACAACCATGTTGAAGTGACAAGGGACTTGCTTGAAACTTTACAAATGTACAAATCTCGGTGCAGAACCTTGAGAGAATATGACTATGAAAAACCATGATTTTGACCATAAACAATGAAATTTTGCATATTATTCCCATCAAAGTCTGTAATTCCTACAATGCCTCAAAGACTTTGTCAAAGTTGTAAAAAAAATCCATTTTGATGTGATCATTCATTAGATGTATAAAGGAAAGTTGAAAAGAGTTATTGCGTTATCTCCTTCATGGTTATGCCTTCCTCTCATATCCCTTAGTTTAAATTCATGAGCCAATCTAATGCTTGATATTCTAGAGAGGTTACTTAGCTCTTCTATTCCATGTAAAATTGTGCTCCAGGCTTCAAAGGAGCTAGGAGACATTACTCAAATATTTTACATTTTTTTTTTCAGAATTGTGGTTTTTTGGATTCCTAAAATCCTTTTGTCTTCTGTAAGCCTTCATTCCCAACATTTTATAGTTATTTATCCTAAATCCTAATAGCTCAGTATTTTTATTTACATACAAAATCTTTTTAGATGTATTTCCTTTTGAAGACTCTTCAACACATACCTTATCTTCCCTAGTCATGTTTGAGTTGTAATTAGGTTATTTTGTGTGGATCATTATTACTCAGAATTCGTTTTCTCATAACTAATTCTATTTTCAGCAACTTTGTCACTTTAATGATCAATCCCATTTTTTTTAGTGTCGTCCAAAACCCCCATTGTGGACAAGTTGTACAACTTGGACATATAATCATTAGACCTGGTAGAACTCATTCACCATTACTTATAATTTCTCTATTCCCTTGTGAAAATGTGTATTTCTCAACTTGATGAAAGATGTGCCTTACAATTAGATTTCATAATTGATTCTATCTATGATGTTAGTTGGAAATTTCTTTATATATTGTCACAAATCAGAACATCAATGTCCAACTTTCCTAAAATAGACCCTCATTACAATTTTAGGAAATAAAACAAGTCCTCATTAAAATTTTAGGAAATAAACCTATAGGTAAATTGTAATGAGGTTGAGCTTTCCTAAAATAAAATACAATCCTCATTAAAATTTTAGGAAATAAGCCTATAAGTAAATTGTAACGAGGTTGAACTTTCCTAAAATAAAATACAATCCAACCTGCAGGTAAGATTTTTTCACATGGCCACGTTGAAGTGACAAGGGACCTATGTGAAACTTTGCAAATGTATAAAGCTCGGTGCAAGACCTTGAGAGAATATGGCTATGAAAAATCGATTTTGACTATAAATAATGCAATTTTGCATATTCTGACATTGTAAATGATTTTTTAGGGCTCCATTCCCATCAAATCCTGTAATTCCTACAGTGCGCCAAAAACTTTGTCGAAGTTGTGAAAACAACTCACTTGAAAATAGATTTTGTAAATTCTTTTTTCCAAGAAAAAACCTTTATATTTATATTTCATGCATGAAATCAAAATTTATATCATCTTAAGTGGCCTTATGCCTCATGAGCAAGTTTTGTAAGCAATATTTATCCTATATGAGTCTACTTATTACAATCATGTTCAAATGCATATTAAGTTAAAGTGGCCTTCATTCATGTCTTCAGTTCTTCAACTGCAAGAACAGAGCAAGACCTTAAACAGGTCCCACAATAAATATTTTTCTCTAATTTCTGGGAAAACCTTGATTCCACCTTGGATCAAAAGAGAAAAAATTAAGATACAAAAGAAAAAGAGTCCTACTTGTATTCTCATCAAGGTTCCTTCCTACATTGTAAGGCTCCATTGCTCGTCTTACTGAAACTTTGTCTATTTCATGGAATTACTAATGTAATATAATAAAAAAGAGTTATTCTAGCTTCATCCAACCATTTGATGTAGTCCTTAATAGCAGTACTATAAGAATAAAATTTGCTCAAATTTTTGTTTGATAACAAGGGTATTGTTGAAGAGAATATCACAAGGACAACCCTACACTCTTCTTGAGGATGCTCAAGGCTTTTATGATGGGATCTTTGTTGAAAGACCATAATCTAGCTTGGAAAATCTATGAAAATGACCCAATCCATGAAGAGAATATTTCTAAGGAAAAGAAAGAAAAGGATTCTCTTGATCCTCTTGAAGATGGTAAAGCCAACACTGACAGGGACATCCTAATTTCAATTTTAGATTAGTCCATGGTTACAAACTACAATTTAAATGCTGTCAAGAATCAATCTGAATGTAAATATGCCTCACATGATGCATCATAAATACGAATGGGTATACGACAAGATTTTGATTCTGATGACCATGATCCCTTGCAAACTGCTGGTACATTTCCAGGCCTAGATTTTTGTCTAGAATCTGGAATAAGTCATAGGAACGCATTGTCTGACAAGGATTCACAACTGTGGAAAACAGGGAGGAATTCAAATTTTGAGAATGATGACTTGTATATTTCACCTATTGATTAAGAATTGGAAAATTATTATGATAAATACATGGCAATACACAGACTAGAATGCACCACTGAATTCGGGAAAATTAATTGTAAAAGCTACACTTTTTTTTTTATCATCCTCCCATTTATGACACTGATGCTCACCATGATAACGAAAAGCGTGGGGCCACTCATGGGATAAAGTTACTTCATGAAATACAAGGTTTTCCCTCCATAGATATATATTTTCTTCTTGGACAATATCGCCTGCCACCTTTGCGAAAGGGAGTGATGTTTATGTTTTGCAGAAAAACAAGTGGATCATTTCACCCACTCATTGGACTCTGCAACTAATCAAATTGATGATATGGTCACATTTACACAAATAAAACTCTTATGATATGCATGAACGTCATCAACAAGATAAATTATTAGGAGCCCGCAGTGCTAAAATAAGTGACTCGAGTTATGACAAGGAAAGTGAATACCTTGGGAGCAACCCAAATGATAGATATAATATTGCCATAAATAGTTTATTTAATAATAAG
>APFE031293281.1:0-54925 GCA_000404065.3 Pinus taeda
AAAATGGGCGAATGGAAGGTTGTAACTCCTAATTTCAAGGGCTAAATTTACCTTTTTTACCCTCTCCCTTAAAATAAGGTGGGCTATTTGAGGTGACTTGTAAAAATGTACTATGATACAAAATATTCGCCCACTAAAAATTTAAAACCCCTTAATTTCGCCAAAGGGCGAACATTCGCCCCTAAAATTTTCTATGCTCCCAGCTCTTCAAAATGGGAATTGGCAACAGGACTGAGACAATTTCACTGATCAAAAGGGTCCTAACATTAAGAAACCTAGTTCAGACCCTGGAAAGAAGAACCTAGGACATGCAAGCAGATATCAACAAATTCCAGAACAGGTTCATGGCATTGAAAAACAGGGGCCTTCCTAGCTTGCTGGAGAAATCAGGAAGGTTGCTCTCACATGAAAAATATGCCAAGGGAGTGAACACTTTTGCTGGAAATCAAATTGCAGAGACAACTAGTACATCATCAGAAACGGGACCAACCACAGGACAGACCCTCTTCAACAGGGTGGAGAGTTTATTTTTTATTATGAATGAAATCACACACTTGTTTGATGAGCCTCCTCATTTTTACAAGTACACAGAGGCAGATGAGACCATGGGGTCAATTTTGAGGCATCAATTGCCTACACAGGATGTGTGGGATAATTTGATACAATTACTGTTGAATCAGAGTCAGTAATTATGTTGTTACTTTTTGAAAATATTTAAGTTTTCATACACAGGAAGATAAAGACACATCAGCAGGTATGCAGAAAGAGGCTGAGCCAACTCAGCACAAGTATTCGGCCACCACAGCAGCACTGGCAGTCACAGGTGACAGGGCCGAGAAGCTACAGGAGGACAGAGCTGCACAGACACGTCATTCAGCAGTTATAACAAAGCGCTCAACCGACTCAGTGAACTCCAAAGGTCAAAATATTCTGACAGGAGTAAAGAGCACTTATGTTGTATTAAAAGATTGTAATAACTTCTCATCTACTACTCCTGTACGAGTTAAAGTAGATATTTATCTCTCAGATGACTCAATACCTGAGATATTTTGTATGTGACACTTCTATATATTCCCCCTCGCGTTAGTTAGCAGGGGTTGGACATTGGATGTAAGAGATTGTTCATATCTATTCTGCTCCTCTTTTACTGTAATTCTCAAAGAAGTAATACAAAGGATGATGGAATTTCCAAAGCTCTGTGTTGCTTGATGTTTTGCTGGTGTTTAGCTAAAAGTTGCAGGATTCTTGCGTATCTCATGACACAATAAGTTTCTCTAGTAACTCTTTGTTATGTGTTTGTTATCTTTCATATCTCTTTCATGTTTCCTATGTTTAAACAGTTAATAGCAAGGAAAAAGAATAGTTCCAGGATTTAATCACAGATTACCCTGAACTCAATCTAAGCTATTTTAAATACCTTTTCTTCAGTTATAGTAATGAAAGCGTAATTCTTAATTGCTACCATTTCACACTATATCATCACAGTGATTATTGTTTCAGGAATTCAAGTTTGCTCCTGAGGAATACATCCCTTTCTCACATCCCAGCTTAGTGAAAAATTCTTAACTGCTTTTCACTGGTTGTTTGCACTCCATTATCACAATTTAAAGTTTGTTTCATGAATTATCTAAATGGCCCCGTAACTCCAGCTGCATCAAACTCAGGATTTCAAGAAACCAACAGCCACAGACTCCATTGCCCAATGGACTAATTTTACCTGCAGAACTACACTTTAAAGTTTCAGAAAGACATCCTCCCAACCAAACATAAACCAAAAACCTTAATTTCATAACTAGCCTAAAATTTCCATAGAACAGAGACAAACCTTTAAGAGAGAGCCCTCTCTGATTACAGCTGGGCTAGAAGTTGTAATCCAAAGATTGGTTAGTGGTTACCCCGGCTGTATTCCCTTGGGAGTCATAGGGAACAACCTGGGTGTTAACACCTGCAAAATTTTGTGTAACCAAACAAATTCACATGTTGCTTCCCATGCTGAAATGTACTCTGCTTCTGCTGAAGAAGTGCCACTGTAGCTTGTTTCTTACAACTCCAAGATACTGTTGTTGACCCCATATTCATTAAATAACCCGATGTTGATGCTCGATCATCAATACTTCCATCAAAGTTGGCATCTGAATATCCACCAAGTACAATTTTTTTAGTCTTAGTGTAAAGAAGACCAAAATCTTTTTTTCCTTGGATATATCGAAAAATTCTTTTGGCGACATTCCAATGGTTGTCTCGTGGTTCCTGCATAAAATGTGAAATAATACTAACTGCATAAGATAGATCAAGACGAGTATTTTTCAAATAAATCAAGTTGCCAATCAACTGTCTGTAAGTAGTGTTGTCCACCATTCCCCCCCTTCAAATTTTGAAAGTTTCAATTTTTTCTGCATGGGGGTAAGAATGGGCTTGCAATCCTACATTCCAAACCGCTGAAGAACATCTGCTACATACTTACTATGAGAAATGAAAATATGACATGGACGTTGGAAGACTTCAACTCCAAGATAGTAGTGAAGTAATTCCAAATCTATCATCTTAAAACCTGCATGTAATTCTGTTTTTACCTATGCAATGTGATCATCATTGTTTCCAGCAATGATCAAATCATCTACATACATAACAAGAATCACCAGATATTTACCCTGTTGGCGCACATACAAAGTATCATCAGATTCACTTCGTTTAAAACCAACTTTCCTAAGGTATTCATCCATTTTTGCATACCAAACTCGGGGAGCTTGTTTTAACCCATATAAACCCTCAAGCAATTTGCAAACTTTATGTTCTTGCCTGTCAATTTCAAAACCTAGCGGTTGTGTCATATACACTTCTTCCTGTAAATCCCCGTTGAGAAAAGCACTTTTTACATCCATTTGATGAACATTCCACCCTTTTTGAGTGGCCAATGCAAGTGTTAATCAGATGGTGTTCCATTTAGCTGTAGGAGAAAAAGCTTCCTCATAATCAATGCCTTCCTGATGTGCACAAACTACTTTAGCCACAAGTCTTGCTTTATACTTTTCAAGTTATCCCTTTTGGTTGTACTTAATTTTGTAAACCCATTTGCATCCTATGGGTTTAACATTTTGAGGACAATCAACAAGTTTCCAAGAGTTGTTATCAATTACTGCTTGATGTTCTTCAACCATAGCCTATCACCATTCTTTATGTTTTGCTACTTCATTGTATGTGGAAGGTTTAGTAAAATCATGTGTTGTCAAGGAAAAATTTCCTTCACCTCTGTGTGACTTCCTTGTTCCTGTTTTATTTTTCTCATCAAGCTTTACATCTTTCAAAAGTTGAACTACCCATTTTGGTAGTTGATGCTCACTTGTTTGAGATTCTGAAAAGTCACCATCATTGTAAAGAGTATTAATGTAAACTAATGTTTGTTGATCATAATATGAAGATTCTGGAGAATCACTGTCAGAAGAACTAATGCTACTTGGAGGTGTGGATGAACTGCTAGAAGATCCATATGGTGTTTTTGAAGTAGATGGACTGGATGAATCATCTTTAGATGAAGGAAAATTAAGTTCATACCAATTTGGTGAATTTGGTTGACTTTGTGTATTTCCTTTTCTTTGACTACCTTTAGTTTCTAGCTTTTGAAGAAGACTTTTGATTTCTTCAGCACTCTTAGTCTCTGTTTCATAAAAAATTACATCTTTGCTTACAATAAATTTTCCATTGGTCAAAAAACAGTACCCTTTCTTCTCATCAAAATATCCAATCATTGTGCATTTCAAACTTCTTGAGTCAAGCTTAGTTCCTTTTTCTTTCGGAACTAAGGCATAATATACTGATCCAAAAACTCTAAGATGTTTAACTCGAGGTTTGAAACCAAACCAAGCTTCATAAGGTGTGATTCAATCTAAAGAAGCAGTTGGAGATCTATTTCTTAAGTAGACAGTTATATGAATTGCTTCTGCCCAATATGTTGGACTTTACCTTTTGAAAGTTAACATAGATCTCGCCATTCCTAACAAGGTGCGATTCATTCTTTCTATTACCCCATTTTGTTGTGGAGTGTAAACATTTGTAAGATGTCTTCTTATGCCATTATCACTGCAATAAGTTTTGAATTCATTTGAAGTGAATTCTCCCCCATTATCTGTCCAGAGGGTACCTATCTTTTCTTTGACTTCATTTTCAACAAGTTGGCAAAAAATTTTAAACTTTTCAAATTCTTCTGACTTTTTCTTTAAGAAATAAACCCAAGTCATTCTAATGAAATCATCAATGAAGAGTAAGAAATATTTGCAACCACCGAATGAAGTTTTTAGTGGTCCACAAACATCACTGTGAACTACTTGCAGCAGCCTGTTTGCGCACCATGAACTTGTTGGAAAGCTTTCTTGACTTTGTTTTCCATAAATGCAAGCTTCAAATTTTGCATTTTCCTTTTTGAAGGTTGGAAGTCCTTTAACCATTCCTTGTTTTTGCAATTGAGAAAGACTATCAAAATTTAAATGTCCATATCTTACATGCCACAATCGTATGGGTGAAATTCCTATAGTCACTACCCCTGCAAAATCAGAATGCCTTGGAATAACTGTCCCTTTCATCCTTAACATTTTTCCATCTTCATAACCTATCATCACTGTTTGCAAGCTTTGTTTGACTGAATTAATCTTAATTAAGCCATCTTCCATAATTATCTGATGTCTTGCTTGTCAAATCATGACTAAAGATAACAAATTTTTCTTAAATGTTGGTACATACCATACATTTGAAATCATTTTTTCACCAATGCCAGGAAGGAAAACTTTAACTGCACCTTTTCCATAAGGAGTATGTTTTGTATCATCTGCAAGAAAGATGGAATTAAGATGGCAATCTTGAAAATTCCAAAAGAAGTCTCGTCAACAAGTCATGTGCTGAGTTGCTCCTGAATCCAAAATCCAAGCATCTTCATAATCACTTTTAAGATAGGAGGAAATTTGTAATGTTGACGAAGAAGTAAAGATATATTCTGAGTCATTATCATCTTATCATTTGCAAATTGTGCTGAGTGCTGATGAAACTTGGAAATTTTATTGATAGATGTTTGACAATCTTCAGCATAATGTCCAACTTTGTTACATCTTTGACACACAATTTGACTTAAGTCTCTTCCTCTTCCTGGAGACTTTCCTCTACCTCTGCTTTGACTTTTATCTTGAGGTTTTCCTCTATCTTGATTATTATTTCCTCTTCCTTGAAAATAGCCTCTTCCTTGATTGTTTCCTCTGCCTTGAAAATTACTCCTGCCTGAACTTTTGCCACTGTTAAAGTATTTTCCTCTGATTTGGCTTCGTCCTCGATTGTGTACATTATGTGCTGCTTGATTCTTATTGAAATTCCCTCTTCCTCTACTTCTATAACTATCAGTTGATGATTTACTAGTGTTGGCCTCTCTGAAAAAACATCTTTATCAACTTTCTTTTTCTTCCCAAAGATTTTATCCTGTTGGGTCAACATTTCGCAGAGCTCGTCAAACTTTAGATTCTCTAACTTTCCAATTAATTGTAGAGTTTCCAAAAAATGTGTGTAGGAAGAAGAAAGTCCAGCAATTAAAATTGTGACCATTAAACTATCATCTACTGCTTGAAAACCAGCATTAATGATTTCCTGCTTAATATTCTTAAGTTTGGAGATATATTCAAGAACATCTCCTCCTTCAGTCAATTTTTGTTGCAACAATTTTAATTGTAGATCAACTTTCTTTGATTCGGGCTAAGTATCAAAGAAGTCTTTAAATATTCGCAAAGCAGACCATGCATCTTAAGCATTTGCTATATGGACATACATTTCATCATTAACAGAAGATTTAATGAGAGCTAATGATTTGCCATTATTAACTTCCCATTTTGCTAGTGTAGCTGCATTTGTGGGTTTATTTGGCTTAATATCACCATCACATATATCATGCCACAATTCATTATAAATGAGAGTGCTTTCAATGAGGCGTTACAATGTTTTGTAAGATTTTGTGCCTTCAAGTTTGTCAGAAACAGAAAACAAATTAATCAACTCTGACATTGTAGTTTTGAAGCTTCACACCAAGAATCAAGCTCAGAAAAAATGTCAAGATGGGCAACACAACATGCAACACACTACGCAAAAACGATCTATCGGGGCTTGGCCTTGACCCTCATATAGTCATTGAAACAGGAGAAAAATGACTGAGCTTTGCACTTGGCTCTAGTCAATTTCTCAAATTTTTACAAGGTAACTTTCGAAATTTGACTTTAACAATGCTCTTGCAAATCCTAGTAAAAAAAAATTATCTCCTCCCCCCCGACACCCCAAAATAAAATTATGAGTTACAATGCCACACTTATCTCTCCAAAAACAAATTACAAATAAAATCTCCTTTTCACTCCAAAAAATTACAAATGACCTTATTACTCCACAAATATTACAAAATCCATATTACTCCAATAATAATAAAACATTACATAAAAATATATACCTTATCTCTCCAAAGTACAAATTAAAAACAATAGAAAAATCCTTCTCTCCAGCAAAGACTTCTTCACTTCTTATATTCAACTTTAAACTTCCAAATAAAAAACTCTTTAAGAGGCTGAATTTTTTTGTTTCAAACTATCCTCCACGCTGGATGCTAGCTAGCTCAGGTTGGCTTCTTGCTAGCCTAGGTTGGCTTCTGCTGGCTTCACGTTGGCTTTGCTGGCTTCTTATGTTGGTTTCACGCTGACACTATCTTGAAATAATTAGACACTACAATGGCTAAACTTGATGCGAGTGAGCTTGTCGTGAGGTGTTAAACAAAATGAAATGCCCCATTAATTAAATCGCTAAGCTTGATGTGGGTGACTAGAAAAAACGCAAATCAATCGCAAGTTGGTTGACCTTTCATCAAAAGTTTTAGGTTACTTCATCAACATACGTCCAGCCTCAGCAAAAATGTTATTATTCCACACGAGAAACGTGACCTCCGACTCTATCTCAATCGGTTCTCAATCGGTTCACCCATTCATTTATCAATTTTCAATATCATTTTGCACGAGATAACAGAACTGGATTTCAGTGATTCCTAGATTGCTCCAACTTGCGTCGGTTGAATACAGTGAAAATTTCATCACTTCCAGCCAAAATGCATTCACCAGTAGCTCCGTTCCATTTCCTTTGCGTGAATTTTTATTGCTCAGCACGCGTCCTTCTCCATTCTGTAAAGGCCTCCATTGTAAGACTCCTCTGTGACAAGGTTCAGGTCAGAGATTAGTCACATCGGCTGGCTCCGTTATTTCGCCAGCTGGCTGCACCTACCCCTTTCCTAACTCCTTGTTATCCCCACTTTACATCTCGAGAGTTGGTTGATGTATTTTCAACAGCAAGTATTTTCCAGGGACAAAATATTAACCTCAACTACTATATCTTCAAGCATAGCTTCAAAAAATGGGGGCTCCAATCGAAAAGAAAAGTGATACTTTTACAGTAACATGCAATCCATTAATTTCCCTAGATTGGTTGTCGTTAATTGAAGCAGTCATTAACGCAACTATTATGAATTGGGCCCAAATCCTGACAGATAATTTAGAAAAAAACAATTATCGAGTATAAAAGGAGAAGAAGCATTGCTTCGAGGGTTTACCCTCCATTTTTTATGAGCACCTATGTTATGGATGCTATTTGTTTTAGTTCAAAGTTCCCCATCATGGGATGGAAATGGATTGTTCAGAATCCACTTCCCATTCACATCTACCACAAGGTCATGTGGGAATCCAATTTCAACCATATTTTTTCAAGATTTTCCATGGAGTTATGCTCCCTATTTATAAGCGGTTGTATAATCGAGATTCCCCCAGATTTCCCCAACAAGTTGAAGTTGACATCTTCCCAATGGCCAAATGGTTCGAGGAGGAGACATTTACATATATCAGAGTTTTTGGCAGCATCACCTCCCTCCACATCCTCCCATATTATGTTCTAGATAAATTGACAGCTATGGAAATAGCCTACCAGATAGCGACTGAGGGAGGAATGAGCCATACATTGGAAGAGTCAAAGAAGGCCATTTGGCCTACATTCCATGTACAGTGAGGAGAATTGCACTACACAACCTAAGACATGCGCTCAAAGAAGCAGAGAAGATGCTATCTCTGCAATTACCCAAATTCCCTGGATAACAGTATGACCCGTTTGGAACAGTCAAGAATTTCACCACCATGGTGAAAATAAAATTATTCACTAATGAGGAGGATGCTTTTGATTATATATTTTTGCAGAAAAACACCTTTTCAGGGGTGAAACATATGGCCCAACTACTTTTTGACCATGAAGATCTAGAAAAGTTTTATAGTTACAGAGAAAGAAGGCTCACAACAGTCCCATTGAACCAGTTGTTAATTGAACCAATAAGGGAGCCTACTCCCAATGTGACTATAGAAGGTGACTCCAAAGAAAACTCTAAATCCGATTCTAAAGCAGAGTCTCAAGGAAAATCTATCAGAGAATCATGACATTCATCACAGAATGGGAAAAGCAGGAGCATTGAGGATACCGCCCAATCTACATAAAAGATAGTTGAACAAGCTTCAGCTAGCAAGAAAGTTGAAATCCCTACTACCTATGCACAACCAATAAAACCCACGGTAATTGATTTAGAGGAAGAGTGGGATAATTTTAATAAAAGTATTAATATAGAGGAATAGGTTCCAAAGCTACAAACGCTACAACACCAGACAGCTATGGAAATTACAGTGGAAGAAACTGCAAATAAACCAGAAGTAGGGCATACCCCTGTCACCTCCACCTCCGAGATAATTCTAAAAATTGAGGAAATACCCCTTGTGGATGTATTCTATAGCCCACAGTATAAGGCCATGGTGAAAAGGCAAATAAAGAAAAGAAAATTGGACTCTATAGCTATTAATACCCCCGAAAACGAACTAATGGATGTTCTATGGAAGGACTTTCTAGTTGGTCCATCCACCAACTTAACTAGACTCTTGTAGTTTGTAGGCATTTATGCTACAGTGACCATAGATAAAGCAACAAAATTCCAAACGTTTCTTAGAGATAAGGAAAAAAAATAACGTCACTCGAGCAGCAGTTACAGCAAGTTAAATCTAACCAGCAAGCAGGGATACAGTTGGTCAAGCTTCAACAAGAATTTGAAAAGATGCAAATAAAACATCGAATCAGCTTAGCCGAGATGGAAGCATAGGTGCAAGTAATAATTGATCTTCATAAAGACGATCCAAAATTTGAACAATTTATCACTGAAGCACTCACACTTAATTCCCAGTTGACACATCAGAAAGAATTATTGTGCTAGAAGATTTCACACTGGAAATCTTATTGCGAAACAAGTTATAAACCGACAAGTCAAGTCATAGAAATACGACTTGAATATGATGAGATATTTAAAAAGGCCTCTGTTCACATCGCCTGGAAAAATACAGAGGAGAGGAGAAAATCGGACCTTCCCAAACTAGAAGAACCACATAAGGAAATTATGTTTGCAAGCTGTGATTCTCAACTAAAAGAAGCAGAAAAGGAAACGGCAAACGTGACGGTGGCATCAAACATTATCATAAAAAATATAAATGAGAATTTACATGGTGCCAATCTAGTAGAAAAGTCCATTCCAGGGTTCCTTCCAAATGCAAAATATCTTGATCAACAATGGAAACAAGCAGTGGAAGACAAAGCGGAAGTAATAAGGCAGATGACCAAGCTAGATTGGGAGGCATATTGACAAAATTTGGTCAAGCCTCATAGCCAATGGATGACCCTGCGATGCCTAACCACCTTTGCCGAGAAAATGGTGCTAGCTCTAACCGATGTCATATTCGATGGACAGTTTAAAGATGAAGTTGGTTTGTCTACACAGCTGAAGCCTATGATGGATGTCTACGACCTAAAGGATCGAATGGAGCATAGTTAGTCACCCTGTTTTCTTTAACTTTGATTTTATTTTTTCATAAATTGAGGCAGGTCATTTAAACCTCCTCAACTATTTTTGTAATAATCTATTTTTAGCATTATAGTTTTAGTATTTAAACCCCTGTCATGCATTTAAAGAGGGGTCTAAAAATTTTATCAAAAACATTCTTCAGAACATACACTTATGCCCCTTTGAGGAAGCTCTAGTGGAATTAATGGAACAAGATTTATTTTCTACTTGATTTAACATCTTCTACTGAAATTGCACTTATGTACTCTTAAATGATGTCGGGTGACTTGAAAATAGATCAATATGGTTGGAGCATATGAGTACGACGTATTATTAATGGTACTTTTATCTCTTAATTATTTTTACTTATAGGTCAAGCAATAACTTATCTTCATGTTGTTTATGTATGAAAATTTGAATTGTTGACTGCTATTATTGCACTTTTGTATGATGATGATCTATAGTTTATTCTAAGTACATGAATGATTTTTATGCAATATATCTCTCACAATCATTTCAGCCAACTTTTTATATGAAATTATTATTATTGAATGGATTCACTTCTCATTGCAATTGAGTAATCTTTATTATTAATTGCTTTCAGACATTATTGTAGATCGTATATTACGTTACTCCCAGGATAGTTATATTTAATATAATGTTTTACATTAGAATAAACTGCACATGATTGTTAGTTTAAATTAGATTAGTTTTAGGACAAGCAATTATTCCAAATCTCAAACATCACCCCATTTTCACAATCATAAAAATAGATTGGGAAATTGGTCCCATCATCCCCAGTTGGAGCCACTACTCTAAATGGAAAAGGAGCTGCCAACCAAGGTCCGGACCGGGTGGTTATCCCCCATTGTTGAGGCAACGATTTTCATGCCTTCAACATTTTTGGCGCTAGAAGGAGGGCCTGACTTTGAATGTCAAGTAAATCTAAATCTATAGGCCATTCTAAGAGTAAAACTTCCTCACCATCAACTCCAACTTCTCGTTCGCATTCTAAATCTCCTAATCCCAAGTAAGAAGTTGCAAAGAAAAATACACAACCCACTGCTGAAATCCTAAACAAGCCAGATATTTCTTCTTCTAAACCCCCTGAAGTATAATCTTTGATTCATAAATTGCATGGGATTTCAATATCCCAAGAAGAATCTGAATTATTCCAAGGCAGTGTCACTTCTCAATTTACCCCATCTCAACGACTAACTAGAGCATAGAATGAAAAACTTGGAATCTCACCATTTGAATTCCCTCTACCAAGTCATAAGAAAGCTAAGAAAACACCATCAAAATCTCACAGCGAGCTTTTTTCATCATCTATGTCCATTCCATCTATAACATCACAAGGTCACACATCTGCCTCCCAACTCCAGCTCGTGATTCACACAGGTACAGGAGAAATACCTTCCTCTACCCAATCACCTTCGACCATTGCTACACCCTCTTCTACTCACATCCCAACAATGGCAGAGAATCTTCCCAGGCCATGGACCAACCCAGGAGCTATTAAAATGGTTTGACTTTTATCTCAATTTCTAGCACATCCAAATAAATGGTTACCTAAATTCAATCCTGATAATGGCTTGCTAAGTGAAGAACATATAAATAATTCCATGTTGTCCATTAATTTGAATGGAGTAGCAGAAGAAGACGTAGTTGTAAGATTATTCCCATATACTCTACAAGGAGTAGTAGGCTCATGGTACTTTTCGTTACCATCAGGCTCTATTAATAGTTGGAATGCTTTTCAAGAGAATTTTTTAACTAAATTTGGAGATGATAGATCTACAGCAACTCTGATCAATGATCTCTCCAATTTGAAAGTTGAACCTAAAGAACCCATTAAGGACTTTAACTCTCACTTCAATAAGTTATTAAATAAAATACCTACGACATCCAAGCCTAGTGATAAGGTCCAAAATGAATGGTACATTTCTGCTCTGCCTTCAAACACATCCATCTTCATTGATATGGCTACCAAACCAATGTTAGCAAAAAATATGAAAGAAGCAATAGCTCTGGAAAAATGCATTCTAGTTGTAGAAAATAAAAATGCATTAGAAGAAAGAAAATATAAGAAAGTAACCTTCAAAGATGACTCTAGGAAGAAACCACCAAAGGATCCTTTTGATCTGGAAGGATTACAGAAAGTCCTTAAGACCATGTCTAATGAAATGGTTGACATAAAAAAACAAGTAGGAGAAACTTCCTCCAAAAAACCGTTTAGACCATTTAAAATGAATTCCCCAACCGATCCTAAACCTCCAAATGTTATATCAAACACTGAATCAGATGGATATGAGGAAGAAGTTTCAAATGAAGAGCAAATGGATGATGAACAAGTTGCAGAATTACAAGGGATGTGGGATTTTATCCTTCCTAATGAGGAAAATCATGAAGCACTGCCTGTTGCTACTAGAAGTAGAAATCAGCTTGACTCACCCCAATCAAATTCAAAATAGAAAACTTCAATGCCACCTCCAAGAGATAAAGTCGTAGGAAAGAAATATTTACCAAAATCCACTCAAGCAAACCCTACCCAATTGGATTCTTCACCTTCATCTAAAACTCTGATTGTTTCTGATGAAATGGAATACAATAATATTGATGATATGAAGAAAACTAGGGCAAACATTACCTTTCATGAGCTTAGTAAATTAAAACATTAGTAGAAGCTACTTCTAAAAGAACTCAAAGCAGTACCCATTTCACCACTTTCTGTCACAATAATATCACAAGCTGCTCAAGAAATGGGAAGACACCCTAGCACTTCTTCAAGCAAAATTGATCCAACCGACATAGCTCTAATTGGCGGAAGATCTAAATCCCATACTCACCCATTTCTCCTTACTTTTGAAGTCTTTAATAAGAACTTACACAACGGATTAGTTGATTTTGGTGCTTCATCTAACACTTTTCCTAGAACATTTTGTGATAAGTTAAATGTTCAGCCTCATAAATCTGTAGTACAAATAGTGCAATTAGATTGGTCTCAAGTCGAAGTTGTTGGGGAATTGAATCAAGTAATCATTAGACTTTCGTTGAACCCAAAAGTTTGTCAAATCATTGATATACTCGTAGCTGATATTCCTTAACTCTATGGCTTAATCCTTAGTAGGGACTGTTCAGAAAAACTTCATGGTTACTTCACAACTGATTGGTCTCACATGTGGCTTCCCTATAACGGAAAGAAAAATCAAATAAGGGTTGATCGAGAGAAACATCAAAAGTATATAGTAACAAAGTTGGAAGGAGAAAATGAGTCAGTAGCATATAGAAACAATATAATCGGAAACTATTATTTTGAGTCATTCCTAAGAAATTTCAAAGCCCATACTTCACCTTTCTTAGAAAACTCTGTTGTATCTCAAATAGAAAATTATTCCCAAATAAACACTTATAAATGTATGAATTTTGTAGATAAACCTGTAAATAAATCTTTATTTTGGAAATTATTTTTTGATGGATCTCGATCCAATGATGGAGCAGGGGCAGGATGCATATTAGTTAGCCTAGAGGGATAAAAAACTATGTTAGCATGCAGGCTTGAATTTGATTGCACGAACAACACTGCTGAATATGAAGTGTTGGTTCAAGGTTTATACAAATCAATTGGTCTTAATATCAAATACCTCCAAGTGTTTGGAGATTCTGAAATTGTCATCAGGAAAATAAGAAATATTATACATTGTTTTTCAGGACATTTGAAACACTATCAATCATTAGTCCAAAAACTGACCTCACATTTTATAGCATTTAATATTTCCCCCATTCCAAGACTCCAAAACGCTAGTGCTTCTAGATAATGTGGATTCCCAGCTAATTCCACCAGAAGATTACAACCCAGATCGATTTTCCATTGAATTAATTTTTAGGCCTTCTATTCCTGATAATATCACCAAATGGAGAGTCTTTAATAACGATCCAGATATCGTAAGTTTCCTTACTTCAGAAGGCTCTTACGATGACCAGATAATTGAAGAAGACCAGCATGATGACCAACTGAAAAAAGAAACTACCAACAATGCTATACCAAAATCTGTAGTTAAGTTGGAATATTTATATGACCTCAAAGATAGATTTAAATGATATACTAATTCAAAACTTCAAAGTTCAACTCTGAGGTATGAATTGATCAATATTGGAACTAACACAAAACCACAAAACATTAATCTGGGTCTCGAACTTACATCAGAAGAGAAATTAGATTTTATACGTCTATTGAAATAATATAAGAATGTCTTTGCTTGGAATTATGACGATCTTAAAACCTACCTATTATTCAACATACTATTCCCTTGACTTCTGATGAAAAACTTGTTCATAAGAAATTGTGGAAAATTCATCCTAATTTGGAAATCTAGATTAAGTCTGAGTTAAATAAACTGCTAAAAGCCAAGATTATTTTTCTTGTCAGGCATTCCAGGTGGGTCTCCAATCTCGTCCCAATTAGAAAGAAGAACAGTGATATTCAATTTTGTATATACTTTCACAATCTCAACAAATCTTGCCAAAAGGACAATTTTCCATTGCCTCCTATGGAACAGATATTGCAATCAGTTGTAGGCTCAAAACTAATGCCCTTTCTAGATGGCTTCCCAGGTAACAAACGAGTCTTAGTCCATCCAGATGATCAGCTAAAAACTACATTCAAAACAAAATGGGGCACTTATGCCTATCAAAAGATGCCATTTGGACTAATCAATGATGGTGCCACTTTCCAAAGAGCCATGGACATTGCCTTCAAAGGTTTAGTAAACAGGTCAATGGTAATCTACTTAGATGATATAACTGTGTATTCCAGAAAACATAGTAATCATCTAAGAGATCTTAAACAAATCTTTGAATGTTGTCAAAGGTATGGAATTTCTCTTAACCCCAAGAATTCTTTTTTCGCATTAAGTGAAGGAAAGATCCTTGGATTTATTGTCTCCAAAATAGGAATTCATATTGACCCAAATAAAATTAGAGAAATTTCTGAAATACCTTTACCCCATAACAGGAAATCAATGCAATCTTTTCTTGGTCAAATAAATTTTGTCAAAATATTTGTCCCTGACTTCTCAAGAATTGTGTTACCCCTTCAAGCCATGATAAAGAAAATTTCTCTATTTAAATGGGATCATTTGGAACATGAATATTTTAGCTTGATAAAACAAGCAATCATAAACGCCCCATCTTTAGCGATGCCAAATTTTTCCAATCATTTCATTTTGTACACTTTCACTTCTGAAAAATCATACGAAGCCATATTAACACAAGTAAATCAAGAAAATTTTGAAACCCCGATCTCTTTCTTTAGATGAAATTTACAGGGAGCTGAATTGAACTATTCAGATGTTGAAAAGCAAGCTAGCGCTATTTTCAAATCAATAAAACACTTCAGACCTTTTCTTCTTAAAACCCACACCAAGGTGATAGTACCATTCCCAGAAGTAAGAAACCTTCTAATACAAAGGGATGTGGGTGAAAAGAGAGCAAATTGGGTTACAGCTCTGCAAGAATATGACATCAAAATCAAACCAGCAAACATTGTAAAACGTCAAGGTTTTTGCAAGATGTTGGCAGGAGCATCAAATATATCAGAATTACAGCATTCAGATGACAAGGTACAAGTCTATGAGGTAAGCCTTAATGACACTGAATCAAGATATACTGATATTATATTCTACTTAAAAAATGGATATGCCCCTCCACATTTGAATTACACCAAGAAAAGAGTCGTGAGACTAAAAACTAAACAGTATCAAATTGTCAATAATGTGCTCTTTAGAATGAATTATGATTATGTTTTGCTTAGATGTCTTGAAAATTCTGAAGCAGAAAAAGTATTGCAGGAACTTCATGATGGACTAGTCAGCGGGCACTTTGGAGGAGATGCTACAACGGATAAAATCTTGCGCGTTGGCTATTACTAGCCAACTCTATTTAAAGATGCACACAATTATGTAAGGAAATGTAAGATTTGTTAGAAAACTTCCAGAAGGCAAAAGAAACGAACATTATCGTTACTACTAGTCAACATTGATCAACCATTCGAATAATGGAGATTGGACATAATAGGTGAGATCGTTCTTCATTCTTCTAAGAAACATAAATATATCCTTACAGCCATCGACTATTTCACCAAATGGGTAGAAGGGATTCCACTCAAGGTAGCCAACTCCAAGAACATTATTGAATTTATAGATCAAATTATCATCACGAGGTTTGGCTTACCTTCTTCCTTAATTTTTTATAATGCTTCTTATTTTTCAGGCAATACTATTATAGAGTTTTCTCTTAAAAGAAGAATTAAACTTGAATATTCTGTTGATTATTATCCGCAAGGAAATGGGTTAGCTGAATCCACAAATAAGAACCTTATCACGATTATTAAATGAATTGTTGATCAAAGTCAAAAGAATTGGCATAAATCTTTAGTGTTTTCTCTATGGGTAGATCGAATAACTCAGAAAACCTCCATTGGCACTTCTCCTTTTAATCTGGTTTATGGGAAAGAAGGTATCTTACCAACAAATGTAGCTATTCCCTCATTTTCCTTGGTTCAATTCATCGAAGAAACTCCTTCCTCATCTATGCAACTCAGACAAATACAAATCTTTAAACTTGAAGAGGAACGATAGAAGGCTAGAATTACCCATGCACATCAGCAGTAGTTAGTCAAAGCCTCCTTTGATTCAAATTCTATATCTTCAAAAAAATTTCAACTTGAAGACTTAGTATTAAAATGGGATAAAGCCCACAGGGACAAAGCAAAGCATACAAAGTTTCAGCAATTGTGGCTTGGCCCATTCCAGATTGTCGAGTTAATAGGCCCATCAACTTTTCTGCTCCGAGATTTATCAGGTAAGAGAGAATCTCTACCTGTTAATGGGAAGGTCCTAAAGAAACACTGTCCATAGAATATAATCTCTTATGTTCACTGTATATTATAGTCTTTTAGTTAATTTTCTTTTGAAAAAATAATACAAGTTGAAAACATTTACTTTTGGTTTTACAAAGAATAAGTTTCTCTTCTTAATTTTGACTTTTCGCTTGTATAAGTAAAGATTTTTATGAGAGTAATATTCACATATGAAATTTATAATTAAGTTTGATTGCTTTTAAAATTGACTGTCTTCCTCCTTAAATTATCTGATTTTGATGAAACTTAACTTTGAAAGAGAAACTATTCCTTTACATCAGTATAGAAAAGTATCTATACAAAGCAAAGTCTCTCTCCAAGAAGGCATCTCTAAAAACTCTACAACTGTCATCCAGAACCTCTTAAGGGGCCAAGGATCCTCTCCACTTAGTCAGTTTTCATTTTTAGAGTATAATAAATATACCTAAACTTAAGGGATAAGAGGTCTCATCAAGAGCCAACTTACCATGATCATAAGATTATGACTGAACTGACATTACCAAAACTACATATCAAAACAGGGTAATGGCTTATTATTACAATAATCAAAAGACAAGGGGTCTCATCATGAGTCATCTTGTTCAATTAAGTTATGAATCAAGTGAATGGAATTGTCAATATTGGTCACCAAACCAAGACATTGTCCTTTAGGAAATACAGATGAAAAGTTGAAGCTACAAACGAATAGCTTCAGAGAGTAAAGAAAGCAATAAGTATACTTACGAACGTATCTTGAAAATTGCATTATGATTTAAGTGGAATACTGGGTCATTGTTGGTTAAAAGGTAACCCTGTCGAGGCTATGAACACCTACTGGCGGTAGAGGCTCTACCTATGACAATGGAGTAAATCAAAAAACCAATCTGGGGAGAGACTCATGGCGTTATCTTTAAAAAACCAAGTAAAGACTGATGTAGACATTGTTATTTTTTATAAGAAAAGAATAGTCAAAAGAATGGTAGTTAGGCAGATGATTTTTTTTATTATGAAAGCAATAATTCTTACCATATATTCCATATAATCTGTTTTATTTTCAAAACTATCTTTATTTTGGAAGTTTTAGAAATTTCAAAAAACTCTCAAAGATATCTAGTTCGTCCAAGTGAATCGCCAATTGTTGTGGTATTCAACAACCCCCCATTTAGTAATAATAGTAGTTAACGTTACATTAACTAAATGGGGACCCTTTAAAAAATTTATTCAAAAAATAAAACTTAGCATTTAGTCATTTCTTTTATTTTTGAATAAAGCAAAATAATAATCAAGACCTTTTTGGGAACTACTAAAAGCTCACGTTTTCATATATAACACGTCTAAAAAACCCACTAAAGGAACTTTCTAAAAGACCTCCAAAGTCAAGCAAAGCATTTAAAATAAGGGCTCCATGGTCTAAATTATCATAAAATCCAACAAAAAAATGGAAGTCCTTCAACTTTTTAGGCTTAACTCTCGCATCGTATAACACGACCCATAAAGATTTTTCTCCTAAATATGATATATCAAAGTTTTCAAGTTGCAAAATCGCGATGGCTCTTTGGCTTTTATCGCAGCGCATTTTGGGTGTTCAAGAAAACACTTTGCACCTACCATAAGCCGATATTGCGATATGCGATTTGCGTCCGAACCCACACTGTAGAGTATTAAAAGCAAATATTTCAAGTCCGTCAAGTCTATTTCCTAAGATGAGCCCAGTAAGTAACCATACGTGAGAAAACTAATGGTCAGCTAGCATCTCGCATCTCACATCTCACATACACACAGCAGGAGGTGAGAATGTTGAAAGGCACACCTTGCAATATTGTGATCTACGATATTGCTTCGCAAATCACACAATCACTATCATTGCAATATAATGGCTCGCTACCCTAAAAAAAAACTTTCATCCCATTTTTCGACATAAACATTTATGAGCAATAAAGCTAAGGGATAACTAATCATTAATGGGCATTAGTGGGAAATAACTACATTTATGTATGAAAATCCATTTAGCTTGATACAATATCTTGTTATGTTCGTTCAAATAATGCTTCTTTTACCACCCTTACAAGCTATCTGCATTATTTCATTTTTACGTTAATCTTTGAGTGTCTAATAGCTTTTGTTCTTCATTTCATGAAAAAACCCGCATAGCTAAGCATTGAGAAGAATGGGGAAGAAAGGAAAGGTTGTAGCCTCTGAGAAAATGGAGATGACTCCCCTGTTCACAGACACTACATGCAGTAAAGAGGGAGGAACTTCTACATGGGATACTATGTACAACATACTGGAGGAGGAACAACAGAGGATTATGGAAACAAATATTACAGTTGATGGCTGAGATTCCTCAGACACTTCCATGCTAGAGACAGCTTGCTCATTTTTACACTGCATAGCTGCTCAGCCGAAGATAATCCCTTATACCGATATGGTAAAATGGGTTATCAATGAATCAGATATTTCAGATAGACAATTCAAGATGAGAAGCCAAGGGGCCATCGGATCTTTCACCCTATACAATTTATGGCTTATGTACCACCTACCAGAGCCACAGGTCATCTACAATAGGTAATTCATGGAAAATATTGTTAAAGAGAACAGCGACACAGCAGATTGCACCCGTGCCTAGTTGAATAATGAAGAAAAGATCAAGAAAGACAAAAATGGTATGTACACTACTGCATCTATTTGTCCACCTTATAGTTTTGTTGCGGCTATTTTATGTCGACTGTTTGGTAGACCTGATAGTATCAAGTTCTCCCTAGATTGGTTGTCGTTAATTGAAGCAGTCATTAACACAACTATTATGAATTGGGCCCAAATCCTGTCAGATAATTTAGCAAAAAACAATTATAAAGTATAGAAGGAGAAGAAGCATTGCTTCGAGGGTTTACCCTCCATTTTTTATGATTGCCTATGTTATGGATGCTATTTGATTTAGTTCAAAGTTCCCCATCATGTGATGGAAATGGACTATTTAGAATCCACTTCCCATTCACATCTACCACAAGGTCGTGTGGGAATCCAATTTTCAACCATATTTTTTCAAGCTTTGCCATGGAGTTATACTCTCTATTTATAAGTGCTTGTATAATCGTGACGCCCCTAGATTTTCCCAAGAAGCTGAAGTTGACATCCTCCCAGTGGTCAGAAGGTTTAGGGAAGAGATATTTACCTATATCAGAGTTTTTGGAACCATCACCTCCCCCCACATTCTCCCATATTATGTTCCAGATAAATTGATGGCTAGGGAAATAACCTACCAGACAGCTACTGAGGGAGGAATGAGCCATACATGGAAATAGTCAAAGAAGCCCATTTGGCCTGCATTCCCTGTACAATGAGGAGCATTTTCACTACATGACCTAGGACACGCATTCAAAGAAGCAGAGAACATTCTATCTCTGCAATTACCCAAATTCCCTGGACAGCAGTATGACCCGTTTAGAACAGTCAAGAATTTCACCACCATGGTGAAAATAAAGGTATTCACAAGTGAGGAGGATGCTTTTGATGATATATTTTTGCAAAAAAACACCTTTCCAGAGGTGAAACATATGGCCCAGCTACTTTTTGACCATGAAGATCTAGAAAAGTTTTATAGTTACAGAGAAAGAAGGCTCGCAACAGTCCCATTGGACCAATTGTTAATCGAACCAATAAGGGAGCCTACTCCCAGCGTGACTATAGAAGGTGACTCCAAAGAAAACTCAAAATATGATTCTGAAGCAGAGTCTTAAGGAAAATCTATCAAAGTATCGCGACATTCATCACAGAATGGCAAAAGCAGGAGCATCGAGGATACGGCCCAATCTACATAGAAGATGGTTGAACAAGCTTCAGCTGGCAAACAATTTGAAATCCCTACTACCTCTGCACAACTAATAAAACCCACGATAATTGATTTAGAGGAAGAGTGGGATAATTTTAATAAAACTATTAATATAGAGGAATAGGTGCCAGAGCTAGAAATGCTACAACACCAGACATCTCTGGAAATTACAGTGGAAGAAACTACAAATGAACCAGAAGTAGGGCATACCCCTGTCACCCCCACCTCCGAGATAATTCTGAAAATTGAAGAAATACCCCCTCTAGATGTATTCTATTGCCCACAGCATAAGGACGTGGTGAAAAGGAAAATAAAGAAAATAAAATTGGACTTTATAACTGCTACTACCCCCGAAAACGAACTAATGGACGTTCTATGGAAGGACTCACCAGTTGATCTATCTGCCAACTTAACTAGACTCTTGTAGTTTGCAGGCGCTTATGCTACAGTGACCACAGAAAAAGAAATAGAATTCCAAATGTCACTTAGAGAAAAGGAAAACAAAATAACATCACTCGAGCAACAGTTACAACAAGTTAAATATGACTAGCAACCAGGGATACAGTTGGCCAAGCTTCAACAGGAATTTGAAAAGATGCAAATAGAACATCGAATCTGCTTAGCTGAGAAGGAAGCACAGGTGTAGGTAATAATTTATCTTCATAAAGACAATCCAAAAGTTGATCAATTTATCACCAAAGCAGTCGCACTTAATTCCCAGTTAACACATTAGAAAGAATTATTATGCCAGAAGACTTCACATTGGAAATCTTATTGTGAAACAAGTGATAAACTAACAAGTCAAATCGTAGAAATGAGACTTGAATATGATGACATCTTTAAAAAGGTCTCTGATCACATCTCCTAGAAAAATACAGAGGAGAGAAAATCCGACCTGCCCAAACTAGAAGAATCACATAAGGAAATGTTGTTTGCAAGTTGGGATTATCGGCTAAAAGAAGCAAAAAAGGAAATGGCAGACACAGTGGTAGCAGCAAACATTATCATAAAAAATATAAATGAGAATTTTCATGGTTCCAATATAGTAGCAGAGTCCATTCCAAGGTTCCTTCCAGATGCAAAAAAGCTCGATCAACAATGGAAACAAGCAGCGGAAGACAAAGCAGAAGTAATAAGGAAAATGACCAGGCTAGACCGAGAGGCATATTGACAACATTTGGTCAAGCGTCACAGGCAATGGATGATCCCGCGATGCCTAACCACCTCTGCCGAGAAAATGACGCTAGCTCTAACCGATGTCATATTCGATGGACAGTTGAAAGCTGAAGTCGATCGGCCTACACAGCTGAAGCCTATGATGGATATCTCCAACCTGAAGGATCGAATGGAGCATAGTTAGTCACCCTGTTTGCTTTATTTTTTATTCTATTTTTGCATAAATTGAGGCAAGTTGTTTAAACCTCCTCAACTATTTTTGTAATAATATATTTTAGCATTATATTTTTAGTATTTAAACCCCTCTCATGCATTTATAGAGGGGTCCATAAATTTTATCAGAAATATTCTTCAGAACATACACTTATGCCCCTTTGAGGAAGTTCTAGTGGAATTAATGGAATAGGATTTTTTTTTCTACTTGATTTAACATCTTCTACTGAAATTGTACTTCTGTACTCTTAGTTGATGTTGGGTAACTTGAAAGTAGATCAATATTGCTGGAGCATATGATAGGACGTATTATTAATGGTACTTTTGTTGTTGGGTGTGGAGCCTGATTATCTTCTGTATTCAAAGGTCTCAACTGGATGTATACCATGAAGATTGTACACACCCTCCATGTGGGGGGGGGGGGTGTGGGGGGGACTTATCCTCCCTGCGGGGGTTCAGGGGGGGGCGATCCCCCCCCAGCTGGGGGGTCCAAGGGCCAGTGGTCCCTCGGCAGGGGCTCGGGGGCAGCACCCCCGAAGCTAAAAACAGATCTAAAGTTTCCTTGTAAAAGTATAGTAATTTCTTTTCAATCTAGGTCGTTCATTAGGCAGATGATCTGATGGTAGAAGTTATGTTTAGTTTAGGGTTTTTCCCTAGAAGGCAACCCCTCGCTATATTTGAGGGAATTGTATTGCGTCTATGCATATCTGAAGATATGTATTCTGAGTGAGGAAAAGAGAGGAGATTGAGAGCGAAGAGGGAGTTATAGCGGATCTACTGTAGGTTGTATCTCTTCAGTTTGTTGGATAATATAATAAAAGAAGGACTGGCTATTTTCTTCGTGGACATAGCCCAAACTAAGTGAACCACGGATATTTGTGTCTCTCTTGTTTTATGTGTTTTATGTGTTTATATTTCTACAATATTTTATGTGTTCCATTTCTCTATAATATATAATTTTCTAACAATTGGTATCAGTGCCGAAGGTCTATTTGGCTGATAAACTCGCAGGAGAGAAGGGTTCCTGGTTCGAGTGGAAGTAATGGCGAAAGATGGTAGGTTTAGGGTCGAAAAATTCAACAGCCAAAACTACCAGTTGTGGAAGATGCAGATGGAAGATTATATGTATCAGAGAGATATGTACCTACCATTGAGTGGAAAGAAAAAGAAGCTGACGAGTATGACAGACACAGAATGGGATATTCTCGACAGAAAGGCACTTGGAATAATACGGTTGTGCCTAGCGGCGTCAGTAGCGTTTAATATTTCAAAGGAAATGACAACAGAGGGTTTAATGTCAGCATTGGCCAAACTATATGAAAAACCCTCGGCCTCAAATAAGGTATTTCTTATGAAGCGTTTATTTAATATGAAGATGTCAAAAGGTGGATCTGTTGTAGATCATTTAAATGATTTTAATATAGTTACAAGTTAGTTAAGTTTTGTAGGGATGACTTTTAATGATGAAGTTAGGGCTATGTTATTTCTGTGCTCATTGCTAGACAGTTGGAATGGCTTAGTTATGGCCATTAGTAACTCTGTCTCCGGATCTAGTACTTTAAAGTTTGATGATGTTGTCGATGCAATCCTTAGCAAGGAAATGCGATGGAAAAGTTCTGGTGAGACATCAGGTAATTCTTTGACTACAGAGACTAAGGGAGGAAAAATGGAAAGAGGAAAGAGCCAAAGATATCACAGTAAGTCAAGAAAAGGCAGATCCAAGTCCAGATCAGGGATAGTGTGCTAGAAATTCGGGAAGAAAGGACACCTAAAGCAAGACTACAAATCTCTGATGGGAAAAGAAGGAGATGCACAGCAAGAAACTAATCATGAAGCGAATGTAACAGGTGATGTGTTGCAAGATGCTTTGATTCTTTCACTAGAAAATATTATTGATGCCTGGGTGGTAGATTTAGGGGCCTCATTCTATACCACACCTGATAAGAAACATTTTCATGATTATTTTCAAGGATATTTTGGACAGGTTCGATTAGGTGATGATAAACCCTATAAAATCATTAGAATGGGTACAGTTTTCATAAAATAATAGAATGGAAATCAATGGCCATGGAAGGAGGTAAGGCATGTTCCAAATTTCAAGAAAAATCTTATTTCAATAAGGTAGTTGGGAGGTGAAGGTTTCTTAACTACTTTCATAGATAAAACCCGAAAGGTCACTAAAGGATCCCTAGTAATAGCGAAAGGAGGAAAGGTTGGTACATTGTATTTATGCAATGGTATTTCTAATTCTGTTAATGCTTTAACCTCTATAGGAGAAGATACGGCATTGTGGCATCATAGGCTCAAGCACATGAGTGAGAAGGGGATGCATATTCTTCACTCAAGAAATTTTTTGCCAGGTTTGAAGCATGTTGATTTAAAATTCTATGAGAATTGTGTTTATGGAAAACAAAAGAGAGTCAAATTCCTTAGAGTTGGAAACAAAAAGAAGAGAAAAAAATTATAGCTTGTGTATACAGATGTATGGGGACCTTCTAAGGTATCATCTCTTGGTGGCTCTTGTTATTATGTTACTTTTATTGATGATGCAACTAGAAAAACCTAGATTTATTGTATTCAAAATAAATCTGATGTATTTGATACTTTCAAGAAATGGAAAGCTTTGGTTGAAAATGAGACAAGAAAAAGGTTTAAGTGTCTTAGATTAGATAATGGAGGTGAATATTGCAGCAAAGAGTTTGATAGGTATTGTTCAAAAAATGGAATTCATAGAGAGAAGACAGTTCCAAGAACACCACAAGAAATTGGTGTGTCAGAAAGGATGAACAGGACAATCATGGAGCGTGCAAGGTGCATGAGATTGCATGTAGGATTGCCTTCACAATTTTGGGCAGATGTTGCAGATATTGTTGTTTATCTAATAAACAGAAGACCTTCAAGTTCCTTGGATGGTGGTATTCTAGAGGAGGCATGGACAGGTAAAAAGGTAAACTACTCTTTTTTAAAGACTTTTGGTTGTGAAGTCTTTTTCCACATTAACAAAGAAAATAGAACAAAGTTTGAGGAAAAATCAAAGAAATGTACCTTTATTGGATATGGTGTTAATTATTTTGGTTATCGCTTATATGATTATGAAAAACACAAAATCATTAGGATCAGAGATGTCATATTCAATGAGAAGGTTTTGTATAAGGATCAGCTGCAAGAAAAGAAACAGGAAAAAGAAAATAGAGAATACACAGTGCTTGACGATATCATAGGAAAAGTGATGGTGCCTGAAAATCATAATGATCAACAGCCAGAACAACAACCACAATAGCAACAAGCACTTCAAAAACCTAAAAGTGGTGTTTGAAGATCTACTAGGATAAGTAGACCCCCATAATGATACTCTCCTTCATTATATTATGTATTGTTGACTGATTGTAGTGAACCAAAATGTTATGAAGAAGTATTTCAGGTAGAAACCAGGAACAAGTTGGAGCAAGCCATGAAAGAAAAGATGGACTCCTTAGCACATAACTAGACTTGGGACTTAGTCAGGTTGCCTGTAGGTAAAGCAACATTGCAGAATAAATGGGTTTACAAGTTGAAGAAAGAAGATGGAGGTAGAAAAAGGTATAAAGCTAGACTTGTGGTGAAAGGGTTTGCACAGAAAAAGGGTATAGACTTTGATAAGATATTTTCTCCTGTTGTGAAAATGACCTCAATCAGAACTATTCTAAGTCTAGTAGCTGCTGAAGATTTACATCTTGAGCAGTTAGATGTAAAAATAGCCTTTCTCGATGGGGATTTGGAGGAAGAGATATATATGCAGCAGCCATAAGGATATGAGGTAAAAGGGAAGGAGAAACTAGCGTGTAGGTTGAAGAAGAGCTTGTATGGTTTAAAACATGCTCCAAGGTAGTGGTATCTAAAATTTGACAGGTTTATGTCTGAACAAGGTTATACTAGATGTCACTCTGACCATTGTGTTTATCTCAAAAGGAAAAATTATGGCAGCTATATTATATTGTTATTGTATGTAGATGACATGCTTGTTGCAGGTTCTAACATGCAAGAAATAAATGTGCTTAAAAGGAAATTGGCAAACTCATTTGCAATGAAGGATTTGGGTGCTACAAAAAAAATCCTTGGTATGAGAATAAATAGAGATAGGAAGAATCACAAATTAACATTGTCTCAAAGTGAGTACATAGAAAAGGTGTTGAAAAGGTTTAATATGCAGAATGCAAAACTAGTTAGTATACCTTTGGCTATCCATTTCAAATTAAGTAAGGAGGCATGTCCCAAGACTCAGGAAGAAATGGCTCATATGTCTAAAGTTCCATATGCATCAGGAGTTGGAAGCTTAATGTATGTAATGGTCTACACAAGGCCTCATATTGTACATGCAATGGGAGTTGTAAGCAGGTACATGAACAATCCAGGAAAAGAACATTGGATGGCAATGAAGTGGATTCTCAGGTATTTGATAGGTACCACAAATCAAACATTATGCTTTGGTGGTTCAAACATTGCTCTATAGGGATATGTTGATGCAGATATGGCAGGTGACAGAGATAACAGGAGGATCACTATAGGATATGTATTTATTGTAGGTGGAACAATTGTCAGTTAGGGTTTTAAAAATCCAAAGTGTTGTTGCACTCTCAACAACAGAAGCAGAGTATGTTGTTGCTACAGAGGCTAGTAAAGAAATGATTTGGTTAGAAAGGTTTCTGGATGAATTGGGTAAGAAGTAGGGGTTGGGAAGGTTATAAGCGACAGCCAAAGTGCCATACATCTTGCAAAGAACTCTACATTCCATTCTAAGACTAAGCATATACAACTCAAATACCATTTCATACGGTCAACATTGGAAGATGGATAGTTGAAGCTGGAAAAGATACACACTAGCCAGAATCCCACAGATATGTTAACAAAATTTGTAACCAGGGAGAAACTAAGAATCTGCTCAGTTTCAATTGGTCTTCAAGTATGATGAAGAATATGAGAAACAACCAGGTCCAAAGAGGATTCATTGTCTAGAAAATGAAGCAGTGGTGGAATTGCTATAATTAGTCTCCAAGTGGGGGGTTGTTAGGTGTGGAGCCTAATTATCTTTTGTATTCAAAGGTTTCAGCTGGATGTATACCCGAGGAAGATTATACATCCCTCCACGCAGGGAGGTGTGGGGGGGCCTTGTCCCCCCCACAAGGGTTTAGAGGGGCCGATCCCCCCCCCCCCGGTTGGGGGGTCCGGGGGCCAGCATTCCCCCGGTGGGGGTTTGGGGGCAGCGCCCCTGAAGCTAAAAACAAATGTAAATTTGCCTTGTAAAAGTCTAGTAATTTCTAGTCAATCTGGGCCGTTCATTAGGGGGATGATTTGATGGTAGAAGTTATGTTTAGTTTAGGGTTTTTTTCCCTAGAAGACAACCCTTCACTATATATGAGCGAATTGTATTATGTCTATACATATCAGATTCTAAGTGAGGAAGAGAGAGGAGATTGAGAGAGAAGAGGGCATTACAGCAAATCTGTCGTAGGTTGTATCTCTTCAGTTTGTTGGATAATATAAAAGGAAGGACTGGTTTTTTCTCCATGGACGTAGCCCAAACTAGGTGAACCATATATATCTGTGTCTCTCTTGTTTTATGCGTTTTCTGTGTTTATATTTCTGCAATATTTTACGTGTTCCCTTGCTCTGTAATATATAATTTTCTAACAGAAACCTCGTTACCCATGTTTAATTTGTAATGAGGAGCACTTTACGTGAGACTGTCCTCACCACTCTTAAGTCTCAAAACTTCTTAAGACTTCTAGTACATTTGTTGTGTTGACAAACCCTTTTTCATACCCAAAGACTCATTTGGCTGTTATAGATCATGCTTCCACTTCAGAAGTGCTTATGCTATCTGCCACTAAGCCTATGAATAATGTCTTGGTGACTACACGAAGTAAATATTACGTAATCCACTGTTGTCAATGAATAACCAGGCTATAGGTCAACCCAATACTTTGACTTTGACTTCGTTTGACACCATTCCACCACCCATTACACCAAAGTTAACAATAAAACCGCCTAAGGGAGTTGTTCATAAATCTACATTCAAACCTTGAGCTCGAGCAGCACAAAATTATAATATAGTAGAAGATTTGACTTGGCCACCTTCTGCTATGTTGATGCTTGAGGTGCTTCAAAATTGTCCCTCCCAAAAGCATGCTTTATTGTTATCAATTGGTGGAATTGATCCAACGGATTCCAATTTGGTAGTTTTTAACCAAGTGGGTTATACACCATAATTACTAGCACATTTAGCATTCTTGATCCAAGTAAATGCTTTGAATCACCCCATTCACCAAACCATTGTTAACTAAGGTGCATCTACTTGTATCATGTCAATGAATTGCTAGAAAACACTTGGCTCACCACCTTTGTCACAATCACCTGTGACATTAAAATATTTTGATAGTCGCACTTATACACCTTGTGGAATTTTAAGTAACTTGCATATAGAACTATGGGGGAAATGGTAGCTGTTGAAGTTGAGGTCGTTGATGGACCCCTCGACTACAATATTTTACTAGGAAGACCATGGGTTTATGCTATGGTTGTTGTGATTTCAACATACTTTCAGATGATCACTTTCCCTCATAAAGGTGGAATCATAGTAATTGATCAACTTGCCCTCTTCGCCTCTAGTTCATAGGAAACTGAAAGTGTTTTGTTAGTTCCTAGACCTCTACTATCTCTTCAGAACATTGGATTAGGTATCTTCAAAGATTCTTCCCTAATGGGCACCTTTTCACTACCATCACCATCACAAATGATGAAAGTTGCAAAACTTGAGACCTGTAACATGATATCTTCCACTTCACCTAACTCATGAAATATTTCCAATAATTCCGAAGTTGATATGTGTAATGAAACCATGCCACTAAGCCCAATTGAGCTCACACAGCAGTCAATCTTTTCGGCTTGTGCGACAAATCCAAATCCATCATCACTGATTTTATGGGTTGATCGTTCATTAGAATATGGTACTTCATCTGATCCTTTTTCACGTACATTTTCTAGTGATGAAGGAATCATCTAATCAATGATGACAAAAGAAGAACCATGGGCAGATTATGATCATCAATCCCATCTTCTGGATCACATAAAAGATATTCCAAATGAACTAAATCACGCTTCAATCATTGATTTCCTTTCAAATTATATATTTATAGACACAATCAATTCCGAACAAAACTTATAAAATATCGAGGAAACCATTTATATCAATATTTCAACCAAACTTGGAATTGTAGAAAATATCCATGTTGGCAAATCTTTTATCCATTGGAACTTGAAACTTACCATGCTCTTTTTAGTGAATTCTATGATATATTTGCTTGTTCATATGGCGTAATGCTAGGTATTGGTTCTAGTATAGTTGAACACGAGATTAAAATGTATCCTGATGTCAAGCCGGTATGATAGTGCCTTTGTCCTGTTCATCCAAAGAAGGCTGTTGCCATAAAAGTAGAAGTTGAAAAAATTTTGCATGTTGGTTTCATATACCCCGTTCATCTTACTGATTGGGTTTCCAATATTGTTCTTGTAATGAAGAAATAAGGAACAATACGAGTGTGTGTTGATTATAGAGATGGTAATCATGCTTGTCCAAAAGACAACTATCCCACTCCCTTTATCGACCAAATAATTGATGAATATGCCCGGAGTGAAATATTTTCATTTATGGATGGCTCGACTATAATCAAATCAATATACACCTAGAAGACTAATCCAATACTGCCTTTATTTGTCCCTAGGGCACATTCACATATTGGAAATTCCCTTTTGGTTTGAAGAATGATAGGGAAAAATTTCTAAGGGCAATGAATTATGCCTTCCGCGACATTAAATACATCGTTCAACCCTATCTAGATGACTTAATTGCTCATTCACGGAAACATGATGATCACCTGCAACATTTGAGAGCCATCTTTTTACGTTTCTGACACTACAAAATTTGACTCAATCCACATAAATGTGTGTTTTTTGTTGGTTCTCATTTTTTTCTTGATTTCGTAGTGTTTAAAGAAGGAATTCGACTCAACCCCTTGAAGATTAAGGAAATTCTTGATCTGCCTCCACCTCCAATTTACTTCAGTTACTGAGACTCCAAGGGAAGGCTAACCTTCTAAGGAGATTCATTCCCAACTATGCCGAAATGGCTAAAGGATTCACTCGTACTTTGAAAAATGGAATTCGCTTCGATTGGGACCAGGTTGTGCAAGCTTCCTTTGATGCTCTCAAAGGTACACTAATTTGAGCGTCATTAATGTATTCCCCTAATTATCAGAATGACTATTTCTTGTATCTTGTCATTGAAGATACAACCATTACTATGGTTTTATTCCAAGAACAAGATGGGATTGAACATTCGACCTATTATTTGAGTCGTAATCTCAATGATACGGAAGTTAAGTATTCTTAGATGGAGAAGCTAGCTTTGGCTTCCATTCAAGCTGTACAGAGATTTCTCCATTATATCCTTCTCTGAATGACCACTGTCATTTCGGATTGCAACCTTATGACATACATCTTGTCACATCAATTTTGGGGGACAAATATTCAAAATGGATCATCATTTTGTAGGAATTTGATTTGGAATTCATCAAATCCAAGTCAAAGAAATATCCAGTTTTTTTTAGATTCTGTGCGATCTTCCCTCTACCACCATCAACTCAACAACAAAACCATCAATTCCAGATGAGCCTCTATTTCTAATCTTGTCATTTGACCCTTAGTATGGAGATATACTGATCTATCTCCAAACCCAAACTTTCTAGTCGGATACCTCTCGCTTGCAACAATGACGTATTCAATATTAAGCCAAATATAATCTGGTCATTGGTGACACCCTTTACCGTTGTGGTATCAATATGATTTTTCGTAGGTGCCTCACACATGAGGAAGTCGAGAAAGTTCTAAATGATTTCCGTTGTGGTGCTTGTGGTGGAAATTTATCTAGTTATGCTACCGCACAGAAAATTCTCTGTGTTGGTTACTTATGTCCTACAATATTTATCGATTGCATTACTGCTATCAAAAGTTGTCATGCATGCCAGATGTTTGACCATAAAACTTGATTACCACCTGCACCACTGCATCTTGGCATCACTGTTGGACCATTTTCAAAATGGGGCATTGATTTCATGACATGTAATCCTCACTCGGCCAGGGGGCATGGGTATATTTTTATCGTTGTTGACTATTTTATGAAATGGGCTGAGGTGATGCCTACATTAAACAACAGTGGTGAGACAACTGCACTTTTCTCCTTCAACCATGTGGCTACATGGTTTGGTGTACCACAAGCTGTACAAATCATGGTTTGCATTTTTGCAATCACATAATGGCTGAATTAAATGCCAAGTTAGGACTCTCACATGATAATTTTACTCCTTATTATCCACAGGCTAATGGATAAGTTGAAGCCATCAACAAAGTCCTTAAGTGAATGCTTCAATGAATGATAGGAGTTCACAAACGAAACTGGAATTTTATCCTGTACTCAAATTTGTAGGCTTACCAAACCTTGATACAAAACACAACTAGATTCATATCTTTTCAATTGGTGTATGATCTTGAGGAAATCTTGCCAATACAATGTGAGATTTCATTACTAGAACTCACAATTCACTTGTTACTTGACACTTCTGTTGAGTAATCATGTTTCTTAGACCTCATCCATATAGATGAAACATATCATGAAGCCGCATTGGCCAACGAAGCACATAAGAAATGAATTAAAGCACAATATGACTGCAATTTCAAGCCTTGCATATTCTCAAAAGGAGACATGGTCTTTCTTTATGATCAGGAAGTCAATAAATTAGGAACAGGAAAATTTGAACCACTATGGATGGGTCCCTACATTGTCAAGAGTTTTTTGGCAAAAGGCACTTACGAGTTGGTTTATTATGATGGAATTACATTGTCATAGCCCTAAAATGGGTTGTATTTTAAACGTTACTATGCTTGATTGTGTGTAGTAAAAACATTGTATATATGCTTTGATTTCATGTGTGTGTCATAGCATGAATTTTAGAGTTTTTATGTGGTTAGTAATCCGCTTTACGTTTGTTGCAGGTGTCGAAATATTTGGAACCATTTGTTGGTTATTCCAATGGTGCTAGTCATAGTACATAGAACCTATCCTCTGCAAAATGGGCCATATTCACTCCAAGTGGAAAGTTAGTGATTTTTCAAGGGATTTGTATCAATTGTTCTACAAACAATATCGTTGAGTATAGTGCATTGATCGAATTCCTCTTTGATTCCATTTCACTTGGCATTCACTGAATCATCATTAGGCTAGACTCACAACTTGTTGTAATACAACTTACACATGTTTATACCATCTGAAATCAATTATTCATTGTATATTCCTTAGAGTTCATCTCATGGAAAGACATTTTGATTACATTCAATATCAACACATTTCCAGAAAATTTAACTTTGATTGATTGATTCTTTAGCAAATTACATGTTAAATAGACATTTATGACATATGTAAAAAGTAAATTTTCAATTCATAGCAACAATTGAATAGGATTACACATAACCATACAAAAACACTAAAAGTGAAATAGATAGATGTTCAAAGTTTTTACAAAAATTTGTGTTCAAGACATGTTGGTCATCTGACCTCAAAACCTCAAAATGCATACAGTAAATCATCTTAAGTAGATCTAATGATGCTCATGATAACAGGTCACTACCTGAGCTATCATGTGCAATAGCCTCATCCAACAGCTAGGTACACCAATAGTATGGCGTTGTAGTCTCATCGGTAACTCCTCAATCCAAACATTCGATATACCAAGGGTTAACCCCTCTATATGATGTTGCAACATGTTGGGCATGCAATCCCCCACGACATGTTTAGCGGCTAAAAGCCCAAGTTTTGACCATGGTCCGCAGACCATGGGAATGTATAAATAGAGCGAGGCTGTAAGTGAAAAAGATAACGAACGAAGCAATAGAGATCAAAGTAGAAGCACAGAGAAAGAGTCTAAGTGTGTCTTGGGTCGTAGGGTTGGAGAAGGCTCTACAGTTGAGTGTGCACAAGCCTAGTAGTCCGCAACTGAGTGTGTATACCCCTGCAGCTGAGTGCGTAGTGTGGAGTCGAGTCTGTAACCAAGGAAGAAAATAATAAAGAGAAGTTTTATCTTAATTCCATGTATCTATTGTTGAGTTATTACTTATTTGATATAAATTGCAATTATATTGTTGATTTATTACGCGCACTTGTATGAATGATTTATATTGCTAAGTATAAATTAACGCATGCAAGTAGGCTAAGTTAATCAAATAATAGTGGAATACTAGTAAGGACTTGGGCAATAACAATGTTCGGCCCTCGAGTAGGGTTGCACGAAGGCAACATCTGAGGCTAGGAGGTACGGGTAAGTGCACATAGAGACGTGCACGCAGGGTTGAACCACAGACTACTTGAACTCATCAGACATCTCTAGGGTGTGGAAACCTGGTTCTAAAACCCTCCCATACTACTTTCGGTGAGACCTCAGTTCGCACTCTGCAGACCGTTGCTGTAAGGGCCAGTAGTACCAGGATTTGTTTGGCTAAATCACCTCTAATCCTGGGTCAGGCCCCAACAAGCCAACAAATGGTTCTGTTGCAAGGACCAGGATCTGCATAAGGGATGTCTAATGTCGTGTCATTGGATTCTGACAAAGAAATAAATTGAATAGTGGCTAGATGAAAAGATTCACGAGTTCATGGCGAAGGAAAACAAGAATCCGCGAGTATCAAAGGAACAGTGGTTAGAGCACTACTTATATACAGAAATCCTCAAACTTTTCTTTGCATCCTTCCCCTCTAAGTTGTACAAGTGGATCGTGAAGCTAGCAGATAGTCAAAGAAGGTGTAGGATTGACAAACTGATTGTGTGGACTCCAAAGTTGGTGCGAAGACTAGAAGCATCGGAAGATAAGATCGTGTGCACTATGGACCATTACTCGACCGATTATAATAGGATTTATCACAGAGTTCATGGTAGATACTTCTTTCAGTTACAGCGAGGCAAAATGATGCTTCCTCAAAGGACCGCGAGGTAAGTACATTGAATCTTTGAACACTTGGATTAAAATGCTACTGTGTGAAAAGAGGGTTATGCAGATAAATTGGTGTTTGGGGCTATAAGAAGTGGGAGAATCTATAGAAATGAAGGTAGCACAAAAATAGAAACTAGCCCCTTGATGTCACCTCGGCGAGAGAGAGCGAAAGAGCTCGCAAAAGTTTCACCAAGAAGTGTGATCAGTTTGATAAGGCAATGAATTTCGCGCATACCACCCCCACCTAAACCACCACCAGTTTCACCATATTCACCCCCATCTCCACCCACACCACCTCCGCCACCGCCATAGTTCAATATGGTGAGTGCAAAATAAAGTTGTTGATGTTCAAATGAGTAGGGAATGAAGATCCGAACCAATTTTGGTTCATGGTAAAGGCTGTATGGGAAGCGCAAGGAGTCACGAATGAAAACATAAAGAAGGCATTGCAGGTAAGCGCATTGCAGGATCATGCACTAACATGGTACATTAAGCATTCTAATGAAAATCTAAACACGGGGATCACAAATATCCAAGCTGCGTAAATAGAGAATTTAGCAGGCCAAAATCGAAGACACAGTCGATTATCGGGTTTAAGGAAATCACGATGATTCTAGGCGAGACCCCCTTAGATCTAGATCAAATACTGAAGGGTATGATTCGCGAAGCCATCATGACCTTGATGGATGGGCAACACCGTGTATGGTTTGTAGCATTACTAACGTCGCATCTAAGGATGGCACTATCATAGCAGAAGATATCCACCTAGGCAAAACCTTTGGAGGTTGCAATAAGACTACATGAGACCCCAATACAAGATCCTAGCCTAGGAGTCCAATAGATCCACGTGTAGCTAAAACACTTGTGTCTAGAGATGCAGAGTTTGAAACAGGATAGGACAACTCAGCTAGAGATGCACGAGGAGGTATGGTGCATAAAGTGCAAAGGCTAGGGACATGACAAGGACCATTGTCCAGTCTTTGCTAACTACCAGACGGGAGGAGGGCCGATGCCATTGAGACCAGAGGCACAAGCAGGACCAAGTGCGATGCCTACATTATGGTGTGTGATTTGTCAGATAGGAGGGAAACATGCTACAGATAATTGCCACCTTTTACAAAAGTATACACAGACGTCCCAGCAGTTGTTCTGTAACTTCTGCAAGTCAGTAGTCCATGATGAGCACATCTGTAGAAGCTATGAACTGAGTATGGATCAGAATCCTACCTACAGAGTTCAAATCAAAACGTGAGCCCTCAATCAAAATGAAGGGATGGCACACACTAGATTTCAGGGACGTGGATGAGGTCGAGGTGGAATGGGACCAGGAAGTAGTCGTGGGCAACTGATTTGTTACAATTGCGGAGGGCCAGGGCATTATGCCTGTGATTGTACAAATCTGACAAGAGCATCATGTTTATAATGTACCCATTTTGATCATGAGATGGAGCACTACCCCACATTATAGTGAGGTTGTGCGATAAAGGAACAGTCCAACCTCCTCCATCTTAGAACCTGCAAATGATGAGTTATGTGCCGCGCAAAGAGGACCCGAATGTAAACATCATGCTCCGAAGTGGTATCATGACAGGAGATGACAAGGGCAAGCAACCCAAAGAGAGTGCTTAGGTTTGCAAGGCTCAAACAAAGGAACCAGATTTCAATTTGGAGTGCGCAAAGGAGACATTCATGGAAGCTAAGAAGAGCTTCACAGAGGCCTCCACTTTAGGAAGTAAGGACAAACTAGAACTAGAGATCGACCCATCAATGCTCACTACCTTTCTAGAGACATGCATGAAGCTACTGCATGACAACAAGGCTGTGAAGGGACTGCAAGAACTCATCACTAGATGTGTTGGATCAGGAGAACCGGGCGTAGTCCAGAAGTTCGGGAAACACACAACACAAATGGGAAGGGAGATGAGATTGACAGCGCAAATGGGGGAATATGAAATGGATCAAGTGATTCTGGATCTAGGATCGGATGTGAACGTCCTGCCAAAGCAGACATGGGAGCGCATGGGCAGGCCTGTGTTGCAATGGTCTCCTATTCAATTGTGAATGGCTAACCAACAAAATATCCTACCGATGGGAAGATTGCAGAGAATAACAGTAGATATCAAAGGTGCAAGCAAGATTGCAGATTTCGAAGTGATAGATATTATCGATGACAACAATCCTTATCCCACACTACTAGGAATAGATTGGGCCACTGACATGAATGGAGTAATAAATCTAAAGAATCGTAAGATGACTTTTGAGAAAAAGTCACTACATGTAGTGGTACCTTTAGACCCTATGGAAGGATCGCGCTACATAGAGCCAATGCGTGACAATGAGAGTGACGATGATCTAGACTGTATCTACAAGATAACTACTCAAGAACGGGATTGGGTGAATCCTACAGTGGATGGTAGGGTTTTGTGGGAGCGCAAAATCTCCTGCACATCATATTTGGACGAGGAAATAAAACGGTGGTAGAACCGTTACACAAGGTAACCATGCTAAATTGCAACATGATGGTAACATCACTGCACTACATGACAACAGAGGTAAGGGGTCTACCTATGTATGACGGGTTGAGTGAGGTGGATGATTTCCTGAAAAAGTTTAAAAGAGAAGTACCAGAACAGCAGTGTTTTGATGCTCTGAAATGGGCATTGCGTGCTACGACCACAAGGTGGTGGGATACACATCAAAGAAGTTTTGAGCATTGGCGCGAATGTAGAAGGTGATGCTTATATGGTTTGGAAAGCCTCAAATGTGGATGGAAGCTAGGTATGACAAACGAAACAACCTACGCATCCACCTCTCCAGATGGGTACATGCATATGGTATGCGACTTGCACGAACGCACATTGTCCTTATGATAGGAAACAAGACCAACAAGAAGGAGCGGGCAAGATGATGGTGCAAATGATGAAGTATGATAAGACCAAGCACACCAAAGATTATCGACATGGAAGCTTCTGACAAAGTATGCAAATTACTGAACACAGTCCACCATGTGAGACACACTGACTCAGATTTGTGCATACCAACGGTTCTATAGGCTTATAGGACCATGTGAAGAACCCTGATCACATGGGCACTTTCGACACTAGAGTATGAAGTAGATACTGTAATCCATATGGAGCAGGCAAAGCCTAGTCTGCGCATGACAGCACCTATAGATACAACGATTCATGAAGCCTAGAAAGAAAGAATCACACAACTGCAAGAGACAGAACACATGAGACTTGACGAAGAAATCCAACAGGGAAACCTTAAACTCTACGAACTTGAAAAAGAAAGGGTGCGGTTAAGAAGGAAAAGAACTTTGATGGATGCAGAGGTCAAGAAGCTAGAGGACGAGATAAAGGAAGATTTTCTTGCCGAAAGCACTAGAATGGTAAGCCAAGGTACATAAGATCATACTGATAATTTTGAGAACTATCTCTATGAATTGGTTACTTTGTTTCCTTGGCTTGGACCACATATCGCCAAGCGTAGTGACCAGGGTAGCGCATTACAAGTGGTGAAGTGCGCATTGCTGACCACACCAATAAAAGGCAAGAAATATCTACGAACCATGATGGTGGATGGGATGGAACCCCACATGGGTGGTGCAACCACCTTACTAACTGTAGAAAGGATAGCCTTAGCACTCCAAGCAGTTGTAAGGGAGCACGGGACTGTAAACTATCCTGCTTGGGAGCTGCGCAATATTGGAGATGCACGCAGAAGCAGAGAGTCACAAGCTCCGTGACCGCGCATGGGGAACTGCGCTACTACATGGATTGGCCAGAAAGTGACCATTGAAGTCATTGTTCATGATGGGATGATAGACTTGAGGCCAAATGGAGTGGGCGGTGGACATTTAAGAGATGATTTATGGGCAAGATTTGGGAAAATCTGCCACAAAGAAAGCATTAATGGCCCAGAATTGGGGGGAACGGTCGAATTCAAATTCAAAAGGTGCTATAAAATACAAGGGGCTTCCCAGAAAAAACACTTGGTGATTTGAGAATTGAATGATTGAGGAGAGCATTGAGCATTGAGAGCCAAGTGATAATTAAGTGCTTGAGTTCGTGAGTGACAAAATACATCCTAGATACGATGACAGCAACTAAGGATGGTTTGGGAATAGAAGAGGTAACCGCCAGCAAGGTTGCACAGGCCCTAACTATGGAAGATGTTCCAAAAGGAGTCGAGGTTGTGGTAGAAATCACCAAATCACCATGTACACCATGGCCCAAGAAGGATAAACAAGCAATGGCCCTCGTACATGTGTCCCCAAGGAACCCGCTACACAACAAACTATCGATGGCAGAGAAAGGGAAAGTTATCACAATAGAAATAAATGAGGAGGAAGAATATTTTCAGGCCCTTATCATCATAGAGGAAGAAGACGAAGTCATGGAGGAGGATATTCAACCTACACGCTTTGTGATAAAACTGCCTGCATATGTCTCCCTATGAAAAGGGAAGGCCATAGTCCCCAAGGACCTGGATGAAACCAAGAGTTCACTCCAGACCCCACTCCTCCCAGATGACATTGTGTTTGAAGGCATGCACCTGGGCCACATGCCAACCATGAAGTTTGAAGATTGGGACCTCACTCACTATGTGAAGTTCCCCCACCTAGAGATTTGGAATCTCATGCATTAGAACAACACGGGGGAGTCTGCGAAGTATGCTTCGCTTTGGGCCACAAAGGATGCAAAAAAAATACGTACAGCAAGATCTTCTAGGTGCTCATGGAGATGAACATCTGGATGTGGATCAATTGGAGGCTGTGCCTGTCGCCCATGGTGTACAATAGTCTATAGAGTTTTGCAAAATTCAAAGTCGACACGCATAATATATACATCAGGGTGCATAAGGACACAACAAAGTAGTGGATGAAGCTACCAGTTGTAGATACTAATGATGCCATTTTCACTGTCTTCAAGGCATGGCCCCTAAAATGAAACGCCCCATATATTTCAGAACTTGAGAAGGAGGCAGCACACAAGAAGAAGGATGATGCTAAGTTGTGCATCACACAGTTGGCCAACAAAAGGTAGAAGGAAATAGAAGCAGCTAAGGTACAGGCAACACAGGAAGCAGTATAGAAAGAGCTAAGTAAAAAAAGGTTGTAGAAGTAGCAACAGTAGCACAGGAGGTAGAGGAAGAAACTGAGATGGTGGACGAGCGCCAAGAAACACCCTCGCAAGGGGAGGAGGAAGAGGAAGAAAAAACAACAGAAGGGAGCATTGACCCCGGGACCATGCCCACTTAGTTGAAGCACCCACACATGATAGAGAGAGTAGGACCAAGGAAGAAGGTCAAGGCCTCAAAGTTGGCCATTGACCCACACCCTAACCAAGGGTGATCTCCATGACATCGACGGGACAGTGCACGATGTCACCAATGAGGCTTTTCAAGCTTTTATGGAGGAGCACCAAATTGTGTTGGGGGTCCTTAGAGCACAACTACAGGAGTTACAAATGCATTCCCCTCAGGCGAGTACCCTTTCAACCCATCTCGCAACAAGATCCTCAATAGCAAAGCAAATGTTGCATACACAGAAGGAGAACACAATAGTGTTGCCAAAAGGGGCCCTAATAGTAATGAATGAGGCCGATAGATTTTCAGTTAACATGATGAAAGGCCTTGGCCTTAATTTGGTTGCCTTCCCACATGAGACACTATATCTGCTATAAGATGGGATAACTACAGAACTGCGTGCTAGGGAGAGTCGCGCGATCCAATTTCTCAGCGAGAAAAAGATAAACATGGAACAAATCAGTTTGCAGTGCGATGAATTAGTGTCACAGAATCAAAATTTGGTGCAAGTGGTAGACGACACTTATCGACGTGTCCCTAAGCTAGCCATCCCAGTAGATCTACCAATAGAGGTGCGGATCCACAGGTTAGAAACAAGAGTCCGCGAGGCTAAGTAAGAAATAACCAAGATTCAGCTAGAGCTGAATCTTCAGATCACCGAGCCGCGGTTAAAGGAAAATCCCTCAACTCCCCTGGAAATTAGAGAACAATGATAATGTTATCACAATGGGATTGGAGGAAATGGGAATTGCAGTGCGAGACTACACTAGCATGCTGGCAGACGCACTTGAGGTTCTCACAATTCTGCAGGAGGAACCCAACATCCAATGCTTGGAAAAAAAAGGCGCGAGAACTCCCGTAGCAATATGGCAGTGTCCGAGGAACTACACAGATAGTGGTCCTCACCCAGTGGCTTGCTAGGATGCAACAGGCTAATGCACTAAAGGAGTAGGTGGACACAATGCAACACAAGGAAGTAGTTATCAAAGCGCGCATTCAGCCTCGGATTGATGAGGCCTTCACTATCATGAAAAATATTGAGGGGAAGCTAGCACACATACAGGGGATGCATGTGTAGATGAAGAGAATCATGCTAGATACAAAGGTGTCAGAACAATGATGAAGTATATTCATCAAGCAGTAGATCAATGCGTTATGAATCTTAGTACAGTTAGAGAACTATTGGAGGGACTCCACACCAAGATCACCGCACTGATCGAGTGACCTGAGGGCGAGTCATGATGCTTTTTTTTGGGGCCTATTGGGCATGGAATCCCCCATGGCATATTTTGGGGCTCAAAGCCCAAGTTTTGACCCAATATTGTTGTAAAGTCTCCATGAATTGCAGTCACAGAGCGTGAAATGTATGATAGAGTCACAATGTTGTCTACCCTAGTTTTGTAATGTAATGTTGGCCTACCCATGGTCTGCAAACCATGGGATTATATAAATAGAGTGAGGCTTTAAGTGAAAAAGATAACTAGCGAAGTAATAGATAGCACAGTAGAAGCACGGAGCAAAAGTCTAAGGGTGTCTTGGGTCGTAGGGTAGGAAAAGGCTTTGCAACTGAGTGCGTAGAGGCATAGTAATCTGTAGCTGAGTGCATGGACCCCTGTAGCTGAGTGCAAAGGGTGGAGTCAAGTCTGTAACCAAGGAAGAAAATAATAAAGAGAAGTTTTATCTTAATTCCGTGTATTTGTTCTTGAGTTATTACCTATTTGATATAAATTGTAATTATACTATTTGTTTACCACGAGCACTTGTATGAATGATTTATATTGCTAAGTATAACTTAACACATGCAAGCAAGCTAAGTTAATCAACTAACAGTGGAATAGTAGTAAGGACTTGGGAAATAATAGCATTCGGCCCCCCGAGTAGGGTTGCACAAAGGCAGTGTCTCACACTGTGAAGTATGGGTAAGTGCGCGTAGTGACGTGTGTGCAGGGTTGAACCGCGGACTACTTGAACTAATCAGACATCTCCAGGGTGCAAAAACCTAGTTTTAGCACCCTGCCATACTAATTCAAGTGAGACCTCAGTCTGCACTCAGTGAACTATTGCCAAAAGGGCCAGTAGTACTAGGATTTTTTTGGCTAAATCACCTCTGAACCTTGGTTAGGCCCCAACAAGCCATCACAACTCCGCTAGTGTCTCGATTAGATCTAAATCCTGGAGAACTTCTCTTCCAACATTTCTCCCCATTGGTTCACCCGCCTCCTGTTGATAACCCATTGGTCGAATAGTGCCAACATCTGTATACATGAGAACATTTTTAGTTTACTCTTGGAAACATCAAAAAACACAAACACATGTAAAAACTCAAAAATCAAAAATACATGATCAAGACAATTTACTTATAGCACCCCATTGAGCACCCATGGGTAGTCTCAAATCTGGATCTCTACAGAAATCCATCCCTACATATGGATGCTCCTTTATGACAATATGTTGCCGATGGAGCCAACTGAAGAATGTGGTAGAAAATGAGATTGATGACTCACCAACATGTATAGCCATCAACTCTACCCATCTCTGCATCCGTGGATCTCTAGGACCAGCTAAACTCAGTGTCACATATTGTGTTTTCATTAATGGAATTCTCTCTAGAGTAAAAGCGATCAAGATCGATCCATAGTTGAAATTTTTCGTCTTACCACTTTTTACTTTAGTCAGCTGCTCTTTCATCAATGAGAGTACTGCCTCACACCAGTTGAACATAGTTTGCTCGAGATACTTGAGCGCATACTACATGTATGATCTATTCACGACATGAATTGTCATGCTACCCACCAAATTTGTGATAGTAAAGAGGATTGTTCGCAAGGGTGTATCACGAACATCCCTGATTTTTATCTTTCCATCTTTGCTAGGCTATGTACCTAGCTGACAGAATTGTCAAATGCAGTCCCTCATTGATTCACCCCTGTAGGAAAAACCTAAAAGCGAAATGTGGGCACTGCATCTCGATAATATTTTGAGAAATTAAATATCATTGATCAATTTAGGGATCACTTTGTCCCCTATGTGAAAAACTTGTTTCGTTGGATCGATAAATGAACCAAGAACTACAATAGTTCTAACTGTTGCCTCATCCTAGATAACCTGGAATATTTGAGTAACCCACAATATCTGAGGCCCTCAACAGTACCAGGATCATTTAGGGAACCCATATCTTGTTCTTCATGTTCTCTTTCATGCCATGTGATAGCCATTTTGATCTGATCAAAGCCTGAAATCACACCATAGGCTTAGTTAGGATCCATTTCATGCAAAAAACTGAAGAGATTATGGGTAGAAATGATGAATCAAATTTCTAAATTGCACCCAACGCATCCCTAATCTTTAGACAGTGCAATGCAGAGCAGTTTCCCTTCTATTTGAATGTTTTGTACCGTAGTTTTCAATGAATAAGGGTGCGTTGATAATAGGACATGATATATTTAGCCTAGAGACCCAAAAACCCTAAAACATTTGCCTGAAATTGAAAAAGAATGACCTTAAATGAAAGAGAAGAGGTAGATCTCCTACCTGGTCTTAACGACATGAAGAATGATCCACAGAATCTCCTGCAATCATCTACTGAAGTTTGAGGTAAAAAAGTGGTTCAGAGCACAAAACTGAATGGTAAATGTCAAATGGTAAAATGACTTGGTAAATTCTTGTTTTATGGTTATTTCATGTTCATTAAAGTTTTTACCTATTTTTACTAATGAAATAGGTATGGTTAATCCATTTGGTGGCTATTTGAGTAGGTTTATAGCTGACATAGTGAATTTGACATGCGTGATCGTAAAATTTACTTTTGACCACAAAGCATACTTTTATCTCTTTTTTGAGCTCTGTTAAATGTCGAAAAAGGAAACCCTCTAGAGTCCTCTTTCATCGCTTTTCAAACTCTCAAAATATGTAAAGATTTCCAGGTGATTGTCCTTTTTAGCTCATAAACAAATTGGAAACAACAGCTACTTAGTATAAGTTTAACCCTTTTCCGAAGTGAGATAGATTACTTATGAAAAAGGAATACTTTGATCGAACATGGTCAATAGGTTCTCTCTTGTATTATTTTACAATTTTTCAAACTTGAGAAACAAATTTACGAAAAACAACTTGTGGAATTTTTTTTTTATCCCTTTTCAAACTCTCTAAACATGAAAAGGATCGAGTTCTCGATGTCATTAAACTCTTTAAAGCATTGAATAGCGACAAACTTGTCCATCATGAAAAGACCGAGTTCGACCTTCGCTAGACTCATTAAAACATCACATAGCAATGAATTCACCCGAAAGGTAGAATTATTCATCAAGAATATGTTGTCCTCCTCAATCTTGTTAAAAAATAAAGAGGTACTGGTCAGCAATGACTGGGGAAAATGGGAAAAGGGATAAATCACTTTATGGTAGCAAGTCGCTCTTAAACATGACACTTTCACTTCATCTTTGTGCTATTTGGTTTGGGTTATTTTCTTTATGGTTATCATACCTACGGTCTATCACACCATCCATCACTTTGGTTTTGGGTCAATGCTACCAATTCATTCAGTATCACCAACATGTTCAAGAGAAGTCGCACAGTAAAATTCATTCTTTGCAATACTCATAAACCTTCATTTTCATGACTTCCATTCCTGAACATTGTGTCATTAGTCACATTTTGTCTTCAAAATCATTACACTCGTTTTGTGTCATTGGTGGGGGATACATCAAGGCCCTCCTGCGATGAGTCGCTTCTTGTTGGCATCAACACATTATCCAGGAAGTTGACTTAGAAACACCATTCCAGTACCTTGAGGCTTGCATACACCAATGGCAAGTTTCTCGCTTCTGGTGAAAGGTTGACATCACAAGCCTTCAACCGAACAACTTTGTATGGTGTTCGAAATCAAAAGATCTATTCACCATGCAAAATGTACTCTAGTACCTTGAGAATCATTATCATTATTGGTGATTTCTCTCGCGTATGTTAACAACTTAAATCATGGCTGGTAATTAGACAATGTCTTCCCATGTTCGACTTCAGATCACATTTTTACATGATTAGAATCATAGTTGAGCAAACAATTGGATGAGATAGAGGACCCCAGATCTTGTCTCATCCATCTGAGCTACAATTTTAGAAGAGTACTAAATCATCTGTATGATGGCTTTACACAAATAGTCATCTTATCATGGATCTATATTTGTAGATGACTATCTGATTTATGTACATGTAATGAAAAGTTTATATCATGATCATGGGTATGTTTTCCCTTAATAATTCATGAAAAATTCAAAGATATCATGATATTATGTATTGTAATTGATGCAGGTCGTCGTCTGCTTCAAATCCTCCTCATCATATCATAAAGCACATCACTCAATATTATCATTTTTGACTTGATGATTTAGGGGGAAGTTGTTGTAAGTCTATTTGGGCACATCACTGCTGATGATCAAATCAGTGTAAATAGGGTCTCTCAAACTCTAATTCAGTTGCTACATGCCCTAGACATGCCACCTCATTGATTGCTTTCATCCATGAGAGTTTCCTGACATCAAACCCTGCTAAAGTGCTTCCTTGGGTCACCAGCACACCCTTGGTCAGGGGTAAGTTCTTTGCAGAGAAGGTATCCCCATTAAAGGTTGCATCGTAGATCACCTAAGCCCACTCAAGCCAGTGCTAGGTGAGAATCCTCGAAATGGTCATTGGATCCTGTGTATATTGCTCCTTTCTAGAGCCTTCTAGAAGGAACCCAAATCCTAACCTATCAAGATGAGCTTGACTTAGGATAGCTTTGGATCATCTAATCCTCTATCCTCTCATCCCTTTAAACATGTAAAATAATCATCCAATTATGGAAAACCATGCAATGCCATATTAATGACAAAACCACTTGAATTCATCTATAAATTGGTGTCCCATCATAGAGCCAAGAGAGCTTGGATTATAGAGAAATATTGTTGGTTTAGAGACTTGAAATCATTGTCAAAGTAATGTTATGCTACTAGATTGATGTTTCCATTGGTGAGATGAGGGCTTGGACTAAGCTGGATGAGTGACACAAGATCGAACCACATTGGGTGTAGCTTCTCCTTCTATCAATCAATAAATTTGTTTGTTCCTTTTCCAATACTTTTGTCTATATCTATGATGAATGTGACTTCAAATGTTGTCAGTTCCATTTGCTTACAATAAATATATCATATGCTTTGATTGTTGTCATCTTTTGTTGATGTTGGAAGGTACCAATTGGGTGAATTCAGTTTGAGCAGGAGCGACAGGAGCAACTCGAAGGAGATCAAAGGAAGCGAAGGATCACAATTAGGTTCTTTTATTTTATCTATTTATTGTAGGAAAAGGTTAAACATCTTTACTTCAATTGCTCTAAGTGTAACTACCCACTTAGGGAAGATATACTTATCCGTAGGTATAAATTACGTATAACAAGAAGTAATATCATTAAGAAAATAAATCTACAAGATAAATATATCAAAAAATAAAGGAATATCCTCATACTTTATAAGGGTGTTTTAAATAAGGGATCGACTTCAAGAGCTAGGAGAGATAATATCTAACAAGGAAATGACTACTATAGTACTCAATTCACTACCATAGAAAGGGGTAACTTTACATCAAGCATTTATGGGAAAAAGGAAGATACTCCATTCAATGATCTATGGTCACTTTGCAAAATTGAAGAAACCAGGTTGAAGGAAAAAATTGATGGATTAAATGAGAAAACTCAAGAATATGGTGCCATGGAAAAGAAGAAAGGAATATTTTGAAAATTTGGTCCTTATAAAAGGAAGAATAATATGACAAAGGTTCAATGCTATGGATGTCAAGAATATGGGCACTACAAGAGAGATTTTCCTAAGCTCAAGAAGGACAACAACAAGAGAGGAAGGGAAGAAGCCTATATCACTGAAGAGGTGGAAGAATTTGAAAAGAAGAAATCCAAGAAGGAGGAAGTAAATGATCTCTACTATGATTGAGATCATATTCCTCACCAAGTCATGCTGGGAAATTTTCCTCCTATATTGGTTGATGTCCATTTAATAGCCATCACTTCAGCTCTCCAAGGAAACAATCAACGATTGCTAATTGTTTCCCTTCATTTTGATAAGCAATTATTTGTTTGCAGCTGATAGTTTCATCACATAATTTTCAACTTTTCATCCAATACTACAACTACCGTTGATGATCAACGCTTCTAATTTCATTATATAACTTGACTAAAAAATATAAAATCCAAGCATATATCCATGATCTATTCAATATATCCATCAATTCTAACTAAATCTAGAATTGTTTTCTTCCATGGCAATGTTTTGTTACTTCAGGTCTACAAATGAAAAAAGGTTTTGAATGGAGCTCTAACATGACCGGCATATCACTGTAACTACCACCAATCCTACATCCATTTTATTTTGGAATGAATAGCATCACCTTAAACTATACATAGAATATTTTCTCACACAAAAATTCCTTCACAAAATAGAGGATTCAACGCCCTTTTTCTCATATAACACAAAGAGCAAATTTTACACAATATCTATTCATCTATTTAATCCTATACAAGCAACTCTACTCAGAATTTCATTCTTCTCATGGCTTTATTTTGCATTCTCTAGCCATCCCTCCATTGCTCATAGGCTTATAATTTAAATAGAAATAATTATTTCTTCCAACTTATAGAAAACAAAGATATATACACCATCGATGTTTGTGATTAAGCTTTGCGGATGAATCATGGAGATTGGCACAATTCAATAGCCCATCACATGTCATGCCTAGATATTGGATTTACATTGAAAGACAAAAATAAATCATTTACCTAATCTACTTTAAAACATGCATAGGTTTAATTGTGGAATCCATCATATACTCTTGTATTGGAGGAATTATGTTATTATGTTATTTTTGTCATTTTGGATTGTTGAATTTTATTTTTTATTATCAAGATACATTTTTTTAAAGGGTGCTATCTCAATGGAAGAGCACCTTTCTTGCAAGCAAGAGGTTGGTGGTTTGATTCCATCATTCCCTAATATAAAATAATCATTGAATAAACACAAAGATTCACATTTCATGCATTGTTTTAAAGAGAATTTTTTATTGTCTCTAGAGAGACAATTTGTCTTTAATTATATTTTCTTAATAGATAAAAATGAATATAATATTTTTGTCCTATATTGCCTTTATAGACAATAATTTGAGACACTTGCTTAAAGACAATATTTAAGGCAATTTACCAGTTTTTTTATATCAAGTTGAGAGAATGTACTAAAAATGTGTCTTAAATATTGTCTTTAAACACCCTATATGTATTTGTGAATTGATTTTTACTTTTAATGGTTGGTTGGAAAATTAAAATACATGTGACATAATATTTAGATGTAAATATTTATTTTAATAATGAAATGCAAGATTTTTTGGCACATTAGTCCTCTTAGAAGTATGTTAAAGGATGACATGTTAAGACATTGAATCATCAAGCCACGGAATACAGAATCAAACCAATAATATATTAATATATTGCAACTGATGCAAAACTTACCAATCACAGAAAAACCAATCAATTTGATCAAAATGTCAATACCAAGTAGATCAAGTCAATATGCTAAGTAAACCCTCTCCATAAGATAAGCCATAAGTATCAAGCCAAATCAAGAACCAATCTTGTCAACTATCATGTCAAATAAATTTGGATTCGCATTGTTAATGCTATGTTAAATATCAGATATCCAATTTAATAATTCCCATCAACTCAAGACAAAAACGATCATCTAAACACCAAGTTTGCAACCTTGTCAAGCTAAATAAATATTGCTTGTCAAATCCTTACTCAATCAAAATTGTAATACGTAATGCCAAATCATGCTCATAATTCTAGAAGAAGAGAACAAACACCAACAAATGTGTAGGATCTATGTCTAATAGGTCACAAAACAATATGCTATTATAGATCTCTACAACAGTCTTTTGTTGTCACTAGAAAACTTCATTATGGAGCAAGCATTCTGTTGTCAATGGGCTTTCAAAATTCACTTCATAATGTTCATTTACCCCTCCAAAAACACAGTGATAGGTCTCTAGAACCTATAGGTAGTTAGAAATGCATAAGTATCTATGAATCTCATCCCTCTAATACTGCATACATTCAATTTATGTCATTGGGGAAGCCTAGGTTCTCAAGTTATTCTTTGCACACACAAGGAGATCAAGCACCTCCTACAAGATCCTCTATCAACGTTCAACCATTTCAAAATATATATATGCACTTTCCTTTATAGTATTGTTTCAAATCAAATATGCAAAGATTGTTTCAATATTCAATTTGAACCTCTAGGCACAAATTACCAAAACTTCAACACATCCTACAAAACTTATGTTGAGAGGGTAATGGTATTTGCTCAATGGCGCATACCCACAAATTTCAACATGAATTCTATGCACATGCTTTAAAATCAATGTAGGGAAAGTATCATATCAATACAAACCCATTACAATACAGACTAAGAGTGATATATCAATGTAGAGCCATACATAATATTTCATCATGGCTAAAAACTTATATATGTTAATACATAGCCCAAAAAAATTCAACGCTAAGCCAAATAAATGTTAAGGCACAGACACATAACATAGAACCAAATTCAATACAATACCTCTGTACACATTTCAACAACATCATAGAGCCAAATCCAAGAAATATGAAGATGTATTAAAATTTTATCTCCGAGAAAACATTAACATTGATCCAAAGTATGCATATCATATCCAAATAAATTACCATGCACCCTTCTACACATTTACCTGAAGCCTTATATCGATGACCTTGTCTCAACTTGTGCCAAGATATCTCAGAAGTGTACACGCAAAGGAGATCGTTCTCAGATCAGTTGGGATCACCAAGTGTGTTTGTCTGTCTAGGGGTTGCACATACTAGAATATTCAAAACAAAGTTAATGCACCTCCATCACCTTAGATTGATCTCACCAAATCACTATCCCAAAGAGGCATATCAATTTCTCAATTTCATACACCATTCCCAATCTAGATCTCAAATTTATAGACATGATGGGCTACAAAACTACAAGCTCAAACTACATGGAAAGTTGATGGTATTTGACTACAATTTTAAATAAATAATAAAAGACATTTCTATCACTATAGTTGAGCATGTATAATTAATACTTATAGATATGAATTTTGGTTGGAGAATATCCCCATTGGAGAGTCCTCTCACTTCAATTGAATTGAGAGGCCACTAGGGCATGTGTGGATTTCATGTAGGTTGAGTGCCATTTCCATTAAATATGATAGGTTTGTGCACACAAGTTGTAAGGTTAAGTTGGGTCAAAGTTTTTTAATGTCACAACAACATATTTTACATGAAGAATTTATTAATAATAATGCATGTTTTGGGATACTTATCTAAAATTGTGTCTCTTACATTATTGTGATTGATTATGTAATTGAGTAGATAATGGTTCAGTAAATAATTCAAATAATCACATAACTTAATAAATGAGGAGAGGCATAGTCTAAGTCTAGTATGACCAAATTGGAATTACTTTCAAGTAGAAATATATAAGTTTCACATGCTAGGAGTTCCATGGAGCTCGTTAAACTATGTGGGTCTTCCTGGTGCAATGAAAAGTGGTATTAGAGACAAATCATATTTTTTTTGGCTAAACACATTGTTTTAGATAGTGATAGTTGATACAACCCGATGGAAGTTACTTAGTTGGATCAAGGATTCTTGATGTGAAAGGTTTGTGAGCACACACGAATGATTTGTAGCAGTGCAGAAGTGATACTAAAATGGAACCTATCTTCATAATAGAACTTGGAGATCGAGTAAAAAATAAATGTCTTCCTTATGCATTTAAGACGTATTTCTTGTGAATACTTACTTCTTATGTTGATTGAAGACTTCTCCCTTATGCGATTTTTTTGATCCTGCAAGTTCCCACAAAATATACAAAAAGTGATAATTGTGATACTAGTATGATCAATAGCGTTAAGAAACCAATAGCAAGTACTCTCTAACTTGATAATTACTTGCAATGTTTGTTGGCCTTTAATTCTTTTATAATTTAATTCTTCTTCATGAAGCAATTACCAAAAGCATAAATATATGAAGATCACAAAGACACAAGATGTAGGCTCCAAGCTATGGAAAAACCCCACTAAGGGGGAAACCCATAAATATTATTCTGTTCTTATAGAATTAAATCAAAATGAGAGATTGAAGACCCTAATACTAAGAACAAGATTTCCACCAAGCACCAAGTCATTCCTCCAAAATATCTCATCTGAAAGAGTCCAAGTATTCCAAAGTCAATGAGATTCAAAGTACTTCCATTCTACCCAAGTCAAAGTTTATGCCTCCTAGTTTAGGTCTGCAACTTCTGCCTAGAATCTTCAGCCCTGAAATTCATAGATATTCTCAGATTCTTTACACGTGTGAGCTAGACAAGGTCAAATTCTAGACTTCTTCTTCTTTGTTTTGATTCTCCTCTTGTTTTCTAGTCTTCACTGTTGATTTACTTATGTTCTTGATGAAAATTTAATGTGCTTGAGATGTGTGCCAAAATTATTTGAAATCTCTCCTTATTTATACCTTCTTCAAGGGTCGAATAGGCCTCTTCTAGGCTCACTTCACCAACAAGTCTGAGATGGTCTTAGGAGTCCAAAAATGGCACTTTAAACTTAAAAATAATATTTCTTTCTTGATACTAATTTCCCATAAGGGTCTTATGCATATGAAAAATAATCTAATGAACCAATAAACCCTAAAATCACGAAGAACATGCTTGACCTAGCTGACAAAACAAAATAGAGCATGAAACCCATGCTTTCAAAATTATATTTATTTTCTTTCTTTTTGTTTTAAAAAAAATATACATTGATACAAATACAATAATAATTATGAAGATTGAACATAGTTACATTTTTCAACATATAGTTGTTGCAGATATTCCACTAAAATAGTTTGTCATAAAAATTCTTACAAGTTTATTGGAAATCTTTGTTATCATGTGTTTTACTTAAGATTTAGATTTTATATTACTCTCTTAGTGCATGAAATAATTAAGTTAGGTCAGTTTAAAAATAGAAGAAATCTAAAACAAATACCACACCATCCACTGAATGAACACAAGATCTACCTTGATAAACCCAATGTGGGAAAACCCAATCTAAAGCTAACGACAATGCCTTTCTCTTTTTCTTCTCATATATTAAATGCAAATATAAATAATGTTGAACACATTATAGAGTTTCCATGGACAATGTGGACCATACAACCCCTATAAGTTCTCTTACTTCATCTATTCTTGTTAATAAGTATTCTTCTTGAAGGTGTACGAAAAGAAATCACTTTAGGTTGTGGATGACAAACAACCCAAAAAATAAAATGGTTGTTAAACAGTGGGGATATGTAGCAAATGATAGAAACAAAACCTGTCAAAGCCCTAATCTATGCAACAAAACTAGTTAAACAACAAAATGCAGTAAGCGCAAGTAACTCCAATAATCCAATGGAAACCAGATATATAAAGAGTATATTTATTAAACAACACCTATGAAGGGAACAAATAATGTTACGAGTCCCCCTCTATGGGATGGGTTCTTGTCTATCCTCAATGTCTTCAGCTTTTGTAGAGTCTCTCTCCTCTATAATGTGCAAAACCCAGCAAACAAAATGTTTGAGCTCAATGAGAACTCAAATGGAAAAGAAAAATGGTGTGCGACAGTGATAATAATCAGAGTTACATCAGTGAGTGCAACAATGAAAATAATCAAAAGTGAAGAATGAATGTAAAACCCTTCTATTTATAAAAAAAAATTAGGTTATTCTTGAATAATGGGAAATAATAAAATATTATTAACCAAATTCTAGAATTAACCATTTGGAATATTTTATTATATTTGGTTGGAGGGAAAAAGTATTTAAACTTTTATTTAGAAATAATAAATTAATAAATAATGTATTTAACATCTCAAGAAATATGGTCAAAGGATAATGAGCAAATAATTATTTATTTAAGTATTCCTAAGGGATTTAGTCAAATTTGACAAGGATTAATATCTAATCAGTGATTAATTAATTATTCCTAGAGAAAAATAAGAGAATTAATGATTTATCTATTTATTTCTCATAACTGGGTCAAATATGACAAGGAATATTAGTTAAACAATGTTTTAATTAATTATTCCTAGAAGATAATTAAATAAATAGTGATTTATTTAATGATCCTTCATGGGTTTAATTATAAATTACTTAACAAATGTGGTTTATTTAGTAATTTCTTATAGTGAAAGAAATTTTAATATGGTAAAATTGGTCGTACATGGTGTACTTCAATCCATCTAGTGAATTATGGCTAGATGATCATTTTTTGGTGATAACATATTTCCCCCCAGTGTATGAGCATTAGGAGAAAAACATATGACCAAAGTACGTTGCAAGAACACAATCGCTAGACAATGAAGTGGAGTCAGAGAGAGAGAGAGAGAGACCAATGGAGCTAAAGCAACGGAGTATAGTGACAGAGGAGGTGAGACCAATGTAAGTCTCCTTTTATGTTGTTGTAACGATATTAATGAGGCAGGGGAGGCATACCTACACCCACCAAGATAAATAATGCACCCAGGAAAATGAAGTTGAGCAATCAAGTATATGATGAATGGTACATGACATGTTGGCATAAATGAGCCAAAAAATAATACAATGTGTCCCATATACATAATGCACCTGGAAAAACATGAGCCAGGACTGAATACAATAACATCTTAGTACAATAAGAAACCCTACTGAATAGGAAAGGGCTCTGCAAAACTGCAAGGATCATCTGAAGGAGACACGCATGTCATGAGCGCTGCAAGTGGAAGGAACTGAACCCATCAAATATGCAAAACTACATCCAACATTGTAGCATAATATGAAGGCATTTGAGCATTTGGGGGGCTACTTGAAGGGACACCCCCTCATGAGGTCTGAAACATCTCACACACCCAAAATCACTGGTACAATCTGTTGCATCATTGCACCATCATGTGTATGAATCAAGAGCATGAAACAACCAAGTCAACAGGAAATGATGATTCCCTTTTCTTGATCTGAGGCACCAAACAAGAGTGAAAGCTTGAACCAAGATACACCACCCTTTAGGCCATTCTTTTGGAATAGACGTGTTGATGTTAATAGAATAGGGCTTCCCATAGGTGAGGCAATGAGGATCCTCAACTAAGGTGTTGAGTCCCAAACTTGCATCTTCCCTATACACCTTTTTAGCCTTTTTTTCCAGTTACCTGAACCCCCAAGCTGTCAAATCATTGCATATTAGTTTAAAAAGAGCATATAAAATGGTTTCCTAACTATGTCTTGTGACTACTATTTGATTTAGATTTTTTCTCAATCAGCTGTGGAATCTTGTCACTTTCCACAGCCAACTCAACTTTCCATAGCCTTTTTGTTGAAGTCTATGTTACAGGTGTCTAATGGAGAATCTGGCCACATGGGCAAGTTACAAATGATGTGGACGTGGAACGTGTCCCCTTGGTTCAACTGAATCACTCACAGAAGACCATGGTCAAAGACAGTCAAGCGGTGGTCAACCTAAGAGTTTTACGATGGCAGAACTTTGTTTTTCACCACGTGAATACTTGCATGGAAAATTCATAAATCCCAAGAGGCATTCTAACACCTGTGGACTACTCCATGAACCAAATCTAACAATCACCCTCCTTGGATTTAATTTTCACAGCTACCATATTGCTAGATTTTCGGATGTGGTCATTCACGTGTATGTTTATCAGCGCAGATTTTAGGAAGTAGTTGTGTCATTTCCTGTTATAAATAAAGCATTCTCATAGGCATATGAACTAGCTTTTTGTATGTAATTTTGACTGTTTTACGAGCCCACTGTGCCATGACTTAATCCTTATATTATGACTGCATTTTAATACATGAGAAGACATTGTCTTTAAGCTCAATTCGTGGTTGATTTCTGATTGGCGGAGGTTGCAGAGGGCCCCTGTACACCAAGGTTCTGTAATTACTATATAGTTTCATGCTTTCTTCATTTATGTTTAATTGTTTGCTTGTATATATTACACTACTTATGGTATTCATGTTGATTGATGTCCATAGATTTTTTAATGCTTTCTAATGACTGTTAACTAATCAGTGTCTTTATTTCAGTTCTAATAGATAGCCCAGGCAAGAGAAGATAGCTTTTTAATGACTAATGACATGATGGAATTATTTTTTCCTTCTGCTGATTTATTTTCTTAGTTCTAATTCCAGCACTGTTTATTTCTTTCAGTTTTGTTTTGTTCATTTATTTTTCTGCAAGATAGATATTAGACTACTCATGTCATTTTCAGTTACCTCCTATAGCCAGAGCAATTCGAATGGTGAGGGATTGAAGTATGAATGTGTAGTTTGATATTAGTTTTTTTTTTTTTTGCAAGTTAGTGATTAGATTACTCATGTCATTTTCAGTTACCTCCTATAG
>APFE031293295.1:0-10972 GCA_000404065.3 Pinus taeda
GTTCTTTTAGGGTATGAAAGAACTCTTTTAGGGGTTGATGAGCTCTAGTTTATTGACAAATAATATTGGGGTTGAAGTTCCCAAATATGTCTATAACAATTTCCCCCTAAAGCATGAAGTCATAAATCCTGATGTCGGGTGAAATCCTTTATTATGAGGATCCGAGGTTTCGAACTGGAAGGTGACCTATATAAGATACAATAAAATACATCATCATAATATAATTTTCATGATGTAGTTGAGGCGGGCATTCCCATGCTCAACTTTATAAATTCATTTCATGTACAAAGATCAGATACTCGTCTACAGATGTAGTCTGGTGATTCTTTAGATGTAGAGTCATCATCCTTGGCCCAAATGACCATTTGTGAAACTTTTTTGTACATTTGATATCTTTAAATACCTAAATATATTGCAGATCACATGGATGAAACTAGATTCACGGTCTTCAAAATCGTTCAATCTTCGCCCGATGTACAAGTCAATCCATGTGAAGAGATGTCTTGAAGTTTAACATGGAAAGACATCGCCTAATTACCAACCAACAATGTGGGTTGTTAACAGATGCAAGAGGAATCACCGATAATGATAATGGCCCTGAAGGTACTACAGTACAATTCACGTGGTGTCAATATATGATTCGATGCAAACACCACGCAAAATATTTTGTTCGAAGGCCATTGATGTCAACCTATCGCCGGAAGTGAGAAACTTTCCATTGAGGCATTCGAGATTCACCATACTGAAAGGGGTGTTTCTAAGTCAACTTCTTGGATAATGAGCTTATTTCGACAAGAAGTGACTTGTCGTATGAGGGCCTTAATGTATCCCACATCTACGACATGAAACAAAGCAAATGATTGGGGAAAAAAGGGGAAAAACTTGAAGAAATTTATGGTAGCAGGTCACTCTTTAACATGGAACTTTCACTCCATCATCATTATTGAGTCATGTAGGGTTATTCCATTCACCGGTTATCTCACCATTGGTATTCCACACCATCCATATTTAGGGGTTAACGCTACCAATCCATCTTAGTGTCGCCGACATATTCAAGAGAAGTCATTCAGTTGAGAAACCACAATCCAGTTAATGCCTCATCCACTGCAATACCTTCAACCTTCATTTTTCATGGTCGCCATTCTTGAACCTTTTGTCTTCAGATCATTTTCACCTCCTGAGCCAATTTGTTTATGGAAAAACTAGTGCATTTTCGAACAACTAACCCTCTAGGTTTGGAAGCTACCCTAGAAACAACAATTTAAAGCAATTCACGATTTCTTCTATGTATAACAGATAAGAGAAAGACAATGGAACCAACCTGGAACTTTTGCTTAATCCCTTGTTTGATCTCTCTCCCCCTTGATAGAGCTTGCAACTCCTCCCCGTACTTATCCCACTTGGAGAATACTTGTAGAAACACAGTAACAAAGAACCGTCAAAGCACCTTGATCTATTATATCATAAACAATACAAAATCATATATATAATGAACATACAATAGTATTCACAAATGATAAAATTCACAATTGCACAATCATATGGAAGAAAACTTGAAGAACTTTATTTAATAGAAGGGAGAATTACAACCTAGTTGTCTGATCTAGTATCATCCTTCCAGCATCAATCCCTCTTCACCTCATGAAATAGCAAGATCACACCAAGAATACAATGCTCTTTCCTCAATTAGAAACTATCAGCACTTCCTTGCAATTCAAAAAATTCCAGCCTCTGAATCTCTTGGATGAGGGATCCATTTATAGATGTATGCAAGGGTTTGAGTCATCTCTAGGGTTTTCGATTAGTGTCATTCCACTTGTTGCATTTGGTTCCACTTGGAGACTTTTTGGATCTCTTACTCATCCCTGCGCGAATTTTGAGAGGCAAGTGTCATAGGAGAAGTTTCTAGAAGATCACATGAGCATCCACTTAGCAAACTATCTCACACATTTGTCCATCCTCACCCATCGCACCCTACAGAAGGCCTAATCAATATGAATCACACCTGAGTAGTGTATCACTCAGTATGCATCGCACCAGGCCAGTGTAGCAGTTAGTATGGTTCAGTTTAGGCCATTTCTGGATGGTTTTTCAGGTGGAAATTTTGGGGAATGATGTAATCAGATGACCATGTTCTTTTAGGGTATGAAACAACTCTTTTAGGGGTTGATGAGACCTATTTTATCAACATATAAGATTGGGGTTGAAGTGCCCAATATGTCTATAACAATTGCCCCCTAAAGCATGAAGTCATAGATCTTGATGTCGGCTGAAATGCTTTATCATGAGGATCTGAGGTTTCGAACTGGAAGGTGACCTATATAAGATACAATACAATACATCATCATAATATAATTTTTGTGATATAGTTGAGGCGGGCATTCCCATGCTCATCTTTATTAATTGATTTCATGTACATGGATCAGATAGTCGTTTGCAGATGCAGATTGGTGATTCTTCAGATGTAGAGTCATCATCCCTGGCCCAGATGACCATCTATGCAGCTTCTTTGTAAATTTGATGTCTTCATATCCCTGAATATATCACAGCCCGGATGGACGAAACTAGATCCATGGTCTTCAAACTCATTCAATCTCCGCGCGATGTACAAGTCAATCCATGTGAAGAGATCTTCTGAAGTCGAACATGGAAAGACATCGCCTCATTACAAGCCAATAATGTGGGTTGTTAACGGACGTGAGAGGAATCACTAATAATGATAATGATCCTCTAGGTACTACAATACAATTCATGTTGTGTGAAAGTATGATCCGATGTCAAACACCTCGCAAAATTGTTCAGTCGAATTCCATTCCTATCGCAGAAGTTAGAAACTTGCCATTGAGGCATGAAAGCTTCAAAGTACTGAAAAGGGTGTTTCTAAGTCAACTTCTTAGATAATGAGCTAATGTCCACAATAAGTGACTCACCGTATGATGGCCTTAATGTAAACCACATCTACAACACAAAACGAAGCAAATGATTTTTTGAAGGTGAAAACGATTCGACGACACAAGGTTCAGGAATGGTGGTCATGAAAAATGAAGGTTGAAGGTATTGCAATGGATGAGACATTAAATGGATTGTGGTTTATCAATTGAATTACTTCTCTTGAACATGTCGGTGACACTGAGATGGATTGGTAGCATTATCCCCAAAAGATGGATGGTGTGGAAGAATAATGGTGAGATGGCCGGTGAATGGAATAACCCAACGCGACTCAATCATGGCGATGGAGTGAAAGTGTCATGTTCAAGAGTGACCTACTACCATAGATTTATTCAAGTTTCTCGCCCATTTTCCCGAGTCATTGTTGACCAGTACCTCTTTATATTTGTCAAGCTTGAGGAGGATAACATATGCTTGTTCTATAATTTGCCCTTCGGCCAAGCCTGTCGCTATGTCTTAACGAGTCTAGTGACAGTGAAACTCATTCTTGTCTAGAATGGACAAGTTTGTCGCTATTGTTTTAACGAGTTTAACGACGAGGATAACTCGTCCTTTTCATGTTTAGAGAATTTGAAAAGGGACAAAAAGGGAACTTTGTCTCGTCTAGAATTGACAAGTTTGTCTCTATTTTTTTAACGAGTTTAACAACAAGGATAACTCGGTCCTTTTCATGTTTAGAGAGTTTGAAAATGGATGAAAAGAAAACTCGAGAATTTCTTTTTCGTAGAATAATACCTTAGGTCCGGAAAAGGATAAAATAATACAAAAGGGATGACTTTTCCGATCACTTTAATAAGCTGAAAAAGACAAGCGCTCGAACTGTTTCGTGAGATAATCCCTCGGGTAAAAAAAATATTAAAATATATAGGAGGGATGACACTTCCAATCACTTTAACAAGCTGGAAAGGTCAATTGCTTGAAAACCTTTTCATATTTAACAAGTCTGAAAAGGGTTTAAAGGAGACTCAATTTTGAGGAACTAGTGGTGTCTAGGGTAGCAACTGGTTCTGGATAAGCTTGGAACTTCTCAAAACATGGTGGTTTCTGTGAAGAGGTTGGCTAACAAGACCACTCATCGCAACTATTCCTCAAAATGGGTAAACAACGAAGTGGAAGCGTATGATCGGCCAAAATAATGGAGGTGATGAGAGGTACATAACCAAGGCTCAAAAGGTTGATAGAATGGCAATCAAAAAGGTTAAGTGTGAGAGGTGGGTTCATTTTTTAACGAGCTTGAACAATAGGGGAACTATGCTCGATGGTGGGTTCATTTTTTAGCGAGCTTGAACCATGGGGGAACTATGCTCGGTTGTAGTTTTCTTTCTATGCAAGCTAGAAACGACAAAAATAAAAAGCTAGAAAAGACAAAACTAAAAGGCTAGAAGCGACAAAACTGAAAATTGAAAATGGAAAAAGCTTTTCATGCCCTCAGCATGATGAAAATGAGAGTCTCCTGTAACCATATGGAAACTACTGAGGTTAGATAGGATAGCTTTGTCTGCAGAATAGACAAAGGTGAATGGTGTGTCAGACCAATCACATAACCTATAGGGAAACTTATCTTTTCAGCTGGGTTCATCTGTAGAATGGACAAGGGTGCATGGCCCCTAAGCTTCATTACATTCACTAGACTACTGATGGCAATTAGGTGGATGGAATGAAGTTTGAAGAGATACCGCTGATGTACAAGGACCTTTTAGGGATGATGATTGACTTGGAGCTATGCTTGGCCTAGGAAATAAAAGTTGGTGAACGGTGACGATTTTTCCTTCATGTGGGAAACACATTACTTAGAAGAATGTTGAAACAATAGCTTCGATGTTATAAACATAGTCACATCCAAGGAGTAGATTGTAATCTAGTGGTCCTGGGACTATCATCATGTTTAGATGAATGGTTTTCCTTCTAAAAGTGATCTGTAACTTAGGAAGGATCCTTAATGATTGACTGGTTCCTTTGTTAAAGCCTGACAGATTCTGTGTAATAGGCAGAAGCGATGGCAAACCAATCAGTTTCCAAGCAGTTGAGGAAATGATACTCATTGATGCACTTTCATCTATGATAGTTCCAGACATGATCATTTTACAAACTTGTACTATGATCTGGAAAGGTACATAAGAAGGAAGGTGGGATCTTTCTAGTCGATTCCAATAAAAGGAAGTGACTAGACTACTTGGAGGGGGTACCGAATAAATGGGTGAATTAACCCCTTGAGTTACAAGAGCTGGGGAATTTCCTCCTATTGTGAAGGAACGGAAGGATTTCCCCCATGTTCATCGAAATCTGAAGTAACAAAGTGAATTTGAATGGTATCATTCTCACTCTCTTCGGGAAGGGTACACTTATCTGAAGTTGAAATTGGGTCAACTGTCACCACGACCTATTGACTTTGGTCTAGTGTAGACTCATAAGATTCAATTTTAGAGAGAGTGGTCTTGACTAATGGCTGATTTAAGTCAGTCGGCTTTTCAACTAGTAAAGGACTTGGGGAGAGCTTCCTGTAGCTAGATGGAAGTTGCTGCAGTGATGCAGGATAGTTATTCAACACTCTTTTTGCTTCATCCAAAAACGAACAAAGGTGAAGGGTATGGTTCCCTTCACATAACTTACATGGAACTCTAAAATTTCTCGTCTGTCCATGAACTTTGCCATCACTAGTTGAAGATGTGTTATCAACATGATCTCTAGAATTTTATGACACTGGGTGGTGCGAACGAGGGGACCATTCTCTCAAGATCCAAGGAAAGCAAGGACAATCTCGATGAAAATGGTCTCCTCTACAAATTATGCATGGAAATCTGGGTTTGGGAATTTTAATGGGTGGATTTGACCAGGTGATGCATCCAAAGTAATGGTTACTTGGTTGCCCCCTTGCTGAATTGACTTCTTCTTCTTCTCTTTCCCTTTCTTCTTCTTCTCAGCCACTTGGTTACTAGCATCACTACTTTCACCAAGTGAAGAGGAATAAGGGGGGAGAGAAACAAATGAAGAAGAAGGCGAAGCGTCAACTTCAGTGTCAATTGGATGCTGATTCGACTGCAAAGGAATCATTGTATTTTGAACCACAAAGGTTGAGAATAGCCATACTGGTAGGCCAATGGTAATTCTCGGAAGAGACAATGTGGCCATATACGGAGCACCAATATTTCCCCAAGAGGAAAAAGGACTAGGATTCCCCTCAAAAGGGATTCCTTGATTTGTGGGTCCTAGATTTGTATCCATATATCTCAACCTAAGATCAACTAAGGAATAGCGATATTATTCTCAATTCAATTAATTTTAAAGATGTTTTGACACAACATTTCTTTTTTAGTTTTTAAGAGTCGAGAAAATGTTAAATATGACTCTAGTCTCCTTCAATTTTTAATGAGCCTGAAGTGACAAGTGCTCAGATGGACCTTTTCATTTAAAGAGTTGAAAAGGAATGAAAGTGACTACTCTGGAAAATATAGACAGAGGGATTACCAAATCAATCACAAAACTGCAATATACACCTTGGCAATAAATTAAAGAGAAATTACCAAGGACTTATGTACAACAGTCAGTCTTCCCGAATGTTGTGTTCAGTGCATTGCGATCAATAAGGTGGTAGACTCGCTTCCTATGGATAAAGGATATAAGCTTATGTCTCCCAATATATAATCGATAGTAGAATCAGCACAAGTACGTGCTAGCACTTGTCGTATCAAGGAGAGGGAATCACCCAACCTTTGATGAAAATGATAGTTGTTAGTTTTTACGACACTGGAGCACATCTCTATCCTAGACCTCTAGATGTGTTGCGTTAAGTTCCAAAGCATTGTTAGGTTTATTGAAATTTATTTTAGAGTTGATCATGTTTAAATTTTTCCTTTCAATTGTTCACCGTGTGATGTGGATTTGAGATTCCTAAAATGCAATCTACAATGATAAACAATCGTTGTTTATTTTGAGCAATGAAAATCCTAGCTACTAGGGAAAGAAGATTGAAATTCTTTCGAACAAAGAGAAAAGAGCACACACTAGTGCATTTTCCTAAATCATTTTTCACACATAAACTAAATGAAAATACAATTGCACATATTTGTTTTTCGTTCTCCTTAATGTGAAAAATGCCAAAAAGGAAAACTAAATGCAGCAAAGATTTGAAGTATTTCTTTCAAAATGACACTTTCGACAATTTCTTCTTAAAAAGAGAAAGGAAGACTAAACGACACTTTTCAATTTTGAATTAAAAAATTCTTTTGACACTTCGAATATCAACAAATCAAACCAAATACATGATGAAAAATGCAATCAACTATTCAGGGAAGGAGGAATTCACGACACTTCTCTTTTTGAAATAAAACGACAGTTACGACACTTTTTGTACCAAAGCGACAGATCAATCTATGCAACTTTTCCAAAAAGGATTGTAAATGATGAACAAATAGAAAAAAAATTCACTAATCCTAATCAATGGAGCCTGATCTATGTGATGCAAGCAGGCTTCAGTAAGGAGGCATTTTTCATAAGCACTAAAAGCAACTAAACAATGTTGAAAACAAGGACAAAAACCCCCAATTTCTAGAATGAAAATAGGTTCATTCAGTCATCACACTTGGGCTTCACAGAAACAGGGATGCATCGCACTTTACAAACTTGGGAGGCACGATGCATACTGGTTTATAGTGACAGATAGTGCAATGGGCCAAGGAATGCAACTAAAATGGGTTTTGGCTTAGATGTGCAGCTGTTTTCAGTGAGTTAAGCTGAGCTATGATGGAAAGTAAAGAGAAAAGTATAGAGTAATGCCTTGAGATGTTACTGAGCTACCAAAAGGGCATCTAGAATGCTTGTAAGTCAATTGTTTAATTCATAAACTAAACCAGAGATTGACTGAAGCAACATTCATCTACTATGCAATTGCAGAGCAAGAGCAGTTCGAAGGCTACCTGGCTGACTTCAGGCTCTGTCTATAGTTTATAAAACAAACAATAACAACAAACAAACATCTATTTGATCCCTAGTGGAGTCGCCAATTTGTTTCTCGGAAAACTATTGTCTTTTCGAATGACTAGTCCTCTAGATTTAGAAGCTACCCTAGAAACAATAGTTTAAAGAAATTCACGAAATTCCAGCCTCTAGATCTCTTAGATGAGGGATCCATTTATAGATGTGTGCAACGGTGTGAGTCATTTCTAGGGTTTTGATTATTGTCATTCCACTTGTTGCATTTGGTTCCACTTGGAGATTTCTTGGATCTCTTACTCATCCCTGGGCGAATTCAGAGAGGCAAGTGTCATATGAGAAATTTCTAGAAGATCCCATGAGAATCCACTTATCAAATTGTCTCATAAATTTGTCCATCCTCACCCATCGCACCCTACAGAAGGCCTAATCAGTATGCATCACACCTGAGAAGTGTATCACACTATGTGCATCGTACCCGCCAGTGTAGTAGTTAGTATGGTTCAGTTTAGGCCATTTCCAGATGGTTTTTCATGTGGCACTTTTGGGGAATGATGTAATCAGATGACTGTGTTCTTTTAGGTTATGAAACAACTCTTTTATGGGTTGATGAGACCTAGTTTATTGACATATAATATTGGAGTTGAAGTTCCCAAATATGTCTATAACAGGAATTAGTATATAAATAATGTCAAAAATTAATATGAAGATTGCGGGAGATAATTGAAGTGTTCTAAACATAATGCGTTTTTGTAATTCCTTCACTTTTTACATAGAAACATTAAAACTTAGGCTAAGTGCTTTTTGTGGGTTTTTCATAAATGTTGGTATCCATGGGGGTGATTGCTTTTCCTTAGGAAAATGGTGTTTTAACCTTATGAAAAGGGATTTATAAGGGGAAAATGAATGAATTGAAGGGGGTGAATGTTTATGAGTGGATTTTAGTACTTAAGATCTATAAGTCATTGGGCCGAGGGTCTGATCCCTCCTGAAGTCAAAGAAATGCTCTGAGCCCCTTTGACTTAAGATTTTGGTTGTTTTAAATAGTAGTGGCATTTTGACTAGCGAACTTTTATGGTCTTTTCTTTTCTTGGGGTTCATATTTTTCATCTTTTTTCATCTTTTTATTCTTTTTGTCCTTTGATTTTTCTTTTAGGATGTACTGTCTTTACATTTTTTAATTTTTTGAATGTGGAAAACATTTGCAGAAAGCGAAAGTATGTGCATTTTACATGTTTAATCTCAGAGATTCAAAAATTATGACTCCTATTGGTATAGGAACCACAGTGGCTCCACTTGGGGATGGCGTTTCCTGGTGAAATTTCAAGAACTTGTAGATCAATGGCCTTTTGAATTGTTGTGATGTTACTATGAAACTTTTCTGCTTTTACTTTTTTTTCATTATTTCTATTTATGACAGTAAAACCTTTGAATCTTAGGGCCTTCTCTTCGAGCTTCAACCCCAAAGATTCACTATCCAATCAACTCTAGACTTTGAAAAGCAGGATATGTACAAATGATTAAAGGAACCAATAACTAGGTTCAATGTAGTGTTTAAGTATTTGACCATTAACTGGTCCTCCTTTTAGTTTTGTGCCATCCATTTCTCTGAGGAAGAAATCATTATTACCTCTGAATGCATAGATGACATATGGGCCTTTCCATAGGAAATCAAATTTCCCATGTTTACCTTTATTCTCTCTTCTTGAGTCCCATTTGATAACCTTGTCTCGTAGGTAAAAATCTTCTGCCTTAGTCCTTTTATGAAAAGCCTTCTTGATCCTTTCCTAGACAACTTGAGTTCTGATGTACACTTCTTCCCTAGTCTGTTGTAAATGAATTGTTTGGTTGATTCTTCTTTGGATGACATTTGTTTCAACCTGCAACTCTTGGAGCAGCTTCATCACTGGTGTTCCCAAGCATGATGGGAAAAAAACTTCCATTCCATAAACTAATTGATAAGGACTACTACCAATGGACTTCTTTGTGGTTAGCTAGTCTGCCCATAAGGCATTCACTAGCTTCTTGTTCCATGTTTTCTTATTGTCTTCTAACAACTTTTTTATGATGTTTACTAAACTCTTGTTTGAGGACTCTTCTAGTCCATTTCCGTGGGGTTAATAAGCTGTTGAATGGCCCAAAGTTATATGGTACTTATTGTAGAAATCAATCACTCTCTTAGACTTGAAGGCTGCTACATTATCAATGATGATCTTGGTTGGGCACCCAAATCTAGATAGGATGTTGGATTTAGAGAAGGTTATTATCACAATATCATTGGCTTTCCTCGACGGTATGGATTCTATCCATTTGGTAAAGTAATTTGTAGAAGTGAGGATCCATTTATGTTGTATAGAGGAAGGTGGTTGGATTTCACCAATGAAGTCAAGACCCCATTGTTGAAAAGGTGCTTCAGTAGATATTGGTTTCAGGGGGGAGGGGTAAAAGATTTTTCTTTCCTTCAGAAATTTGGCATTTATGACATGAGGTTACAAATTTCTTTACATTAGAAAACAAGTGGGCCAATAAAAACTTGCTCTAAGAATCTTATCCACAATAGTTTTCCTTTAAATGTGTCCTCCACATTCACGTGCAAGAAACTCTTGTAACACCTTGTCAGATTCTTCATTCAATAAATAGTTAACAAGGGCACCTTCATGATTCCTCCAAAACAAAGCATTGTCATGTATGCAAAATTTTAAATATTTCATTTTTAAAAACCTGCTTTTGGTCCTCGATAACTCAGGAGGATCTTGTAAATTTTGTAAAACATATATGATATTAGACTACCATGGTGATTTAATAAGGGCCTCGCTGATTGGTCGAGTTGCCATCTCCTCTCCATTATCCATTTCTGCAATAAAATTTATGTCTAAGGCCTGATAGTTTGACTCAGCCATGAGCTTGGCTAAACCTTCGCCTTTGATTGATTTTGTTGGCTTGATTTCTAGGTCATATTCTAATATTGTAGCAATCCATTTCCCTCTCTTTCCATATGGGCCATCCTGAGTTAGGATATCCTTGACTATTGAATTTGGGACATAGGCTATTATATGAGAATATAAAATGTAAACTCTAAAATCTTTGATAGCTT
>APFE031293304.1:0-23466 GCA_000404065.3 Pinus taeda
ACACTACCTTCATGTTATATTGAATCTAAACTATACTTAGAATATGATCCATAATGATAAGTAGAATCTTCATATGTAATATACTATCATTTTCACCACATGTTGCAAAGGAAATGCCGTAAGACAGTAGCATAGGTAAGAGTAGTATTAATGGTGAAAATGTCACTTGCAACATCTCAAGAAAAAATCATGGATGTGGTTGATACTCAAAACCTTCAACAATTTGAAACATTGTGAAAGCATGCAAAATATTAAGAGCTTTGTTTCTTTGGTATCAAATACAAAACAAAAGGGAAAAATACAAAAAAAAAAAACAGTAAATTGAAACTAGAATGCATATGGGCCAATAGTATTGCAGTCAGCACCATGTCATTGTAAAGGTGGAATCTGAGTTTTTGTAAGCTTTTTTTTTTTCCATCCTCATTTGATAGAAAAGGAAACATTAGAAAATTCAATTCTTGCTAACCTAAGTTATAACATACGATAGAGTTTAACAGTAAAAGACAAAATCAATTATCCTAAATAAAGACACTCATAAAATTTCTAAAATGACTTTCAATATCTCAAGTACCATTGACATGGTCATAGACCACTATCCCTAAAAAGGAAAACATATATTTTTTCTATATAACAATCCAATTTGAGCATATGGGAGAAAAGTTATTGTTAGTTCCTTTAATTTTTTTTTTTTTTTATCATTAGTATTTTTAGCTCCATTTCTTTAGTTTTACACAACTTCAAAAAATACTTCATGAAAATGAAATCCATTACATTTATAATTTCAGGCCCCATGGAGCATTGATAAAAAAATTACATTGAATTACACGCTGAAGCAAATCTGTAGGAACATAAAAAATATTGGTCTCCACTTAAATTATGGGAAGAAAAGATTTGATGGCCATGTGTCCAATCCATTGCTAGAAATTTTTGTGAATAAGTTAAACATAGAATGAAAGCTTCTGAAACTCGAAAGGGACCTGAGAAAACCAATTCCCAACCATAGTGACAAAAATTCGCCGCAACGACATGTTTTTAAACCTGCAAAACCCAAAAGAAAATGTGCACTATTCCTAAAATTTGAATTTAATTGATTGGAATGTTTGACATCTTTTCTCTTTACAGATTTATTTACTTACCGAGTTATGAGTCTCGTGGTGATTGCATAAAACTGGTTGTGAAAATAAGATCTCAGACCAAACTACCACTACAAGAAATGGTGCAACGGTTACCATTCTATAACTAGTGATTCTCATTCTACACACAATAACTCTATTTTTATTGATGGAATGTTCATATCCCATATTCCATGGACAAGAATATGTTAATTATGGAATGAACATAGTGCTTACCCATATCCATAAGAAGAAACAAATTTAGAAATCATTTTGCACATTATGAGATAACTATCAAGCCATTGTTATTCTTATCAATATTTGTGTATAGGATTTAGGAAGTACAATTTGATAAGAATACCTCTCTGAGTAAATGAATCGATACCTAGAAAACTGAGAAATAGCTCAATACCAACACAAGTTCAGGGCGTCTGAACTAAAACAATATATACTTAGAATTGATACCTAAAAATGTGAGAAATAGATCAACGCCAAATAAGTTTAGGGTTTCTAAAACAAAAAAATATATCTGCTAGTTGCACTACTAGAGTTCCTTCAACCACAGGATACCCCTCTTGAATTTCTAAAGCCATTTCTATGATAATTAGTTGTTGTCCAATGAACAAAATTATCTACACAATGAGGTAATATAATGGTGATAAGCCTTGGGAAGTCATTCGGAGATCCTTTCAAAATCATTAACTCACAACATAAATAATTCAATTTTATTAATTATGGGTAGAAAGGACACCCAAAATGATGTTTTCCACCCTGCTCATAAGTAAATACATTCCATCATAAAACATAAGTTACCCCTATGGTTACAGGAATGGAGAAACTTAGGAGGCAAAGATAACACAATAAATACTTACTATACAAATTGATAAGAAAAATGGACACAACAAAAGCCCACAAGGGGGACTACAAATAAAGGGTGAATGTTACTAAAAGTCAATATCAGAAAGTTTCAAGAGAAAAAAACAACCTGACCATAGGGCAAGGCTAGAAGAAAACCCATAATTATCAATGAAGACCATTTTTTTATGAATATATCTTTACAAACTTGATTCCAATCACCCTCTTGAAGCCATCATTCAAAGACATCCTAATATATTTATGAAAATCAAACTAATGATATGAAGCTAAAGGAAATTTGAAGTGATGAAGGCTTACAACAATGAAGCCATAGTGCAAGGTAAAGTAATCGACTTTATTTATTAACCAAAAGAATTGTTGAACGAAGAAAACCTGCAAATTTATAGAAAGTTAAAGATAAAACAAAAATAAATGAATATATGAAAAAGGAAAATTGATAAAAACAATATTCTCTGGAAACTCCTAGAACCGACAGTTGAATACAAACTACTTACTCCATAGACACATTATTTTAAATATGGCGCTTCTAAATTTTTTAGAGTCTTAAGTGATCTTGGCAGGCAATTGAAGTGCCCTGGATTCATTTTATTACATGCATTCTTTAGGGAGCTTGGCAGATGGTTTAAATACCATGAAATCATTTTATTGCATAAATACCTGAGCGAGGGCAGTCAAAATGATGTCTTACTAGTGAATTTTGATGGGTTAATCTAAACCTTGCAAGGTTTGGTTGAACAAAAAAGAAAACAAAATGTTACCTGAACTTGAAATAATTTTCAACATCAAATGTTGCTTGGAATTCCCATTAGAGGACTTTTGAGGTCTAAAATGAGCCTCCTAAGAAAAATGTACAACCAAAATAAACTTTATAAGAATCAATAGGATTCAAGGTGATGATGTCAACCATGGGGGATGATTCACGATTTTTAGAGTAAAAAATAATAAAATAATAAAACTATTTTTACAACTTGTATTTTCAACTTATCTCCTTAATTTTTTATTCAAATTTTGAGTAGGAGTGCTCTTTGGATGAAAATTTTAATTCCTCATCCAAGGCGTACCCATTTTGCATACTTACGATGGACCCTGCTACAGAAAAAATGAGAAATACGTGAAACAATGTGATTGCAATAACGTTTTTCATGTATTTCTCAGTTTTTGTGTAGGGGGGTCCATCAAAAGTATGCAACATGGATACTCCTTGGATGAGGAATCAAATTATGCATCCAACGAGTGTTTCCACTCGAAATTTGAGTAAACCCACAGGGAGATAAGCTGAAAATACGAGTTGAAAAAATAGTTGGTTTTTTTTTTTTTTTTTAAAATTTGATGATGTCATCTAGTCTTATTTTATTATTGCCACCATTATTTTATAATTTCCTTAGGAGGCCCATTTTAGGCCGCAAAAATCCCTTAATGAACACTTTCAGTTTAAAAATCTTTCAAAAATATTTAAAAAGGTAAGAAACTATACCATTGAAACTCCACAAAAACTATACTATTGAAACTTCCACTCAAAGAACACTTAGGTCTTTTTTAAATTTTCGAGCACTTATATTTTTGTGAAATTGTCTACTAAAATTGTGCTCAAAATAAACAAAATCAGACAACTTCATAAAAATATCTAATGAAGTGGATGAAACTGCATTTAATTAATCTCTTACATGTCCTCAACGTTTATGATCAAGTCAGTGAAACTTCAATTCATTAGTTTGAGAATATTTGAGACTTTGAAACTCCAAAAAAACTATCCCATTGAAACTTCCACTCTGAGAACACTTGGATCTTTGTTAAAATTTCAAGCACTTAGATTTTTGTGAAAATCTCTACTAAAATTTTGTTCAAAATAAACAAAATCAAACAACTTCATAAAAATCTTTAATAAAGTGGATGAGACTGCAATTAATTAACCGGTTACATGTCCTCAACGTTTATGATCGAATCAATGAGACTTCAATTCATTAGTCTAAGAATATTTGAGAATTATTTTCATTAGTTTGAAAATATGACCATAGGATCGTATCTGATGAAGGAAAATACTTCAATTACATTGACAAATAAATTGGTTAGAGACTAATCAATTAGATAAATAAATTGGTTCTTGACTAATCAATTCTCTCTCTTAAAGTAGATCAATGACATTCCTTCACACAAAGATCATTTGTTAATTAACGTCCTTTTTTAATGTCCCCTAATAATAATAAAAATAATATAATATAATATTAAAATATAAGCAAATAGATGATAAACTATAAAGAAAATATAATAATAGTAAATATATATATAATGAATTAATATAATAATAATAAATAAATAAATAGTAATACCAATATTTAGGTTCTAAATTTTAAATATATAAATAAAAAGTAACTATAAAATAAGTAAATTTATCACAAAAGTGAAAAGGAAATAAAATAAAGAATGATTAATAACAGAAAATATTAATTAGTTAAAAAACTTAAATTTAAAAAAAAAAAAAAAAGTTGCATGGTAACACATGGAATGTGCGCATGCATACCCCTTTCTATTGTTTGCTCTATTTAATAGATGATGATGAAGATGAGAATCATCATTCATCCATCCATTAACTTGGGAGAAAAGTGTTGTGAGACAAAGGAATCTGTCGCAGTAGTATGTTGATTGAGGGCTCGAGGTGGCTAGTTGTAGAAAGATTATGTGCAGTTGAGCCAATGGTTGGGTGGAAAGTTCTCCCTAAAAATTTGTTGCGGTTAGCGGGATTACAATAGCATTCAACTCAGAAATCATAAGTAAGGAATATCATCGCCACAAGTAATTTGTCTTTGCTCATGTTTTTTGGAAATTCTATGTTAATTAGTAAAATAGTTGTGTTTTGATTATTAATCATATGGTATCAGAGCGGATTCAACTCTATGTGACCTCTAGGTAAAAGTTTGAGAAAAATATTTAATTAAATTCATCTATAATTTTGGTTGTGATGACGGGGAGAGATTTAATGAAATTAATTTGAGAAATAAATACAATTTTCATCTTTTTCAACAATAATTATTAAATAATATCTTATTTTTAAATAATTATTATGAATTACTTAACAAAATATCATTGCTTTTATTGAACGTAGATTTAAAACAAAAAAAATTAAATAATTCTTTGGATGGTGTTAGACACCTTACATATAGCAACCATGTACTTCAAATACATATTTATAGTGTCTTTTGTTTTAAATAAAGAGCACAATAATATATATATGTGTATGCTATTAATCCTCAAATTGTAATTTCTTGCTATAATATACAAAGGATTACTTCTTTCTTAACTATTTTTTTTCTTTATTATTATTAAAAATTATTTTAAGTTATTGTTTATATTTGTTATTCATAAACTTTGTGATTCACATTGTCAAGTTGAAAATTTATTTAAAAAAAACTTAAAAATAATTATATTTCAGATTAACAAACTAAGTTTTTGACAATTACAAATTATATTTCAAACTGAAAACACTAGTTATTAAACAAGTATTTTAAATTTTATTATTAACTATTTATTTAAATTAAAACTTAATTAAAGTTAGTTATATATAATTGGTCATAATGAACTAAAATTTATATGATTGTTTTTTCCCAAAAGAAAAATCGTAATTTTATTAATGAAAACAAAATTACATGTTGCAAATGTTGTGACACATTTCATTGGCAAGTCAATGACTCCTGATCATAAATTCAATGAAAGCAAACATAATGTACAAATGGGGAGCAAAATCATGCTTTTCTCCCTTTTTTCTTCTCAACTTTGCAGCACTCCCCTTGAGTTGGCATCGAAGATACAAGTGCAAGCAAAGTGTCAACCTCAGGTCGAGGGTTGTCTTTATTAGAATCAAAGTTGTCTAATGTATGTAATCGTTTGGATCAACCGATATCCATTGTTTCTAATATATGTGCCAGCTGAGAGTCCATCAGACCTTGTGGATTTAATTCATGTGCTTATGGTTCTTTATTCATCTGATTATTCTCGTTGGGTATGGGATGGTCCACATTAGCTTCCTTCTCCTCATTAGAGACTGGTGGAGGAAATTTCCATCCCATGGATTATTTCCTTGTTTTATTCTTTCTTCAGGTATGTTTTTTGCTTGAAGGCATGTATTTCGTAGATGTCCTGTTTGTTGGAATATTCTGCATCTAAATGTTGTATTTTTATAATCTAGTATCTGTGTTCATCACCTATATGTGTGCTTCAGTTGTATTTGGTCTCATAAGCCTTTTCTAAGATCTACTTCCACACAAATTCGTGCGAATGTCAAAATTCTTTCCTTCAGTCTTTGTGTGTCTGTTTCAATATAACACCGAATGGCGTTACTGATACCTACAAGGACTTGTTGGTTCCAAATATGTAATGGGATATTGTGCAAACAAACCCAAACTAGCATCCTAGAAACAACCATTGTATTTACATCAAATTTTGGAAACCATGGTGTGATGAAGAGACTCATAGATCCCTAGAACCATGGTACTTCCTGTAATATAATGTCTTTATTCTTTGTTGAAGGAAATTTACAATGAAAAAATCCTTGGAACAAAGGTGAATTTCACAACGAATAGTCTAGTTTATGAAAATCCAATGAAAGAGCTCAACAGGTTTTGGCTAGAAATAGTTGAAATGACATATTATAGCTTGTTTTTCAAATGTATTACAATGCTCATATGTTTCTAATATATCTATGTTTAATTATGGGGTGTAATTTAGTTGCTCCACAATATATGGACTGAGTTCAGTTCTAGCTTGCTTTGGTGTCGCCGAAGGTGTATTTTTCCCTTGGAGGATGTTCTTGAAAGAAATTCCTCCATTTTTGTGCCTCTGATGTGTTTTTGTATTTTTTTGTTGAGCTGCTCCCAATGCCTCCTCCTATATAATTTGTTTTACTATAGTCTGTCACGTCACCTCTCTGCCTTAGATTGAGTATTATGGGAGACACAGGTAAAATATTGTAGTCCATGAGGGGCCTGGGGTCCTCGAGTTCTTTGCCCCCAAAAATTAGATGTTGTAATCTGAAAGGATATTCAACATGATGGGAGATGAGATTCTTCAAATGCAACACACAGTCTGTTGCATGTACCCAAACCAAAAATGACATATAGGAAGGGGTTTTAATAAAAAATTGAAATCAAAGAGAATTTACCAGAGGTCCAGGTTCTATTTTTGTCTGAAGGTGTCTAGGCTGAGAAGCATTAGATGTGCCACACTACATTGAGGTCTCTGTGATATCCTTCAGGGTTTTGTTTCCCAGTTTCTGATGGTCGGTCTCCCTTGTATGATTAGTAGACCACCCAAAAATAGGTACCCAAACTGTGCTGAAGACCAAGGTGAGTGTGTGTTGGTGGGGAGACTTATTTGTGCCCTCACATATAGTCCATGAAGTAGAACCGACCAGGGCACGGGAGTTCCTTTGATCTTGAATTGTAGAAAGGATGGGAAATCTTTGGAGCCAATGATTGCATAGAATAACTAGCTGGATGGTCCTGCCTCCACCTTGGCATCGCGATCCCAAGGATTTGTCCACAAAATCGCACCTGTGGTTGATCCATTCCCCCTTGCAACGCCCTTAGTCATAGGCAGGCCACAACTAGGGAGCATTTCACCAATCTAGTGACAATCAATTTCTTTATGCCCGGAGGAATATACAATCTTTGCTCACCATAAAACCATCCACCACAACCATGGTAGACAAATCATCCTGATGGATCCGTCATCTATGGGCTTAGAGAGATAACAAAATCATGTGCGGAAAATCATCCCTATTTGTTCCCATTGAAAAGGTTCCTTAGATAAACCCCATCCGGGAGGCTGGAGCTGCCATCATCCCTGTGCATCAGCATCCTTGCAGCCTAGTGAGCTATCCAAGGGATAGAATATGGCAGTGGCGCCCCAAACCCTATTGTTGAGCTGAGAAAACCTATCTCTATTTTCCATTTTCTCTCTTCTTTCTAGGCTGAATATTGGTAGTGAAAGCATGCCTATTCTCATACAGAATTCTCGGTCTTTATTTGATTGTTATGTTAAACTTTATGATTTATTTTAGAAATACATAAATACAAAATAATTATAAATAATTAAAATTTATATTCTAAATTGTAAATTAATTATAGATAACTAAAGTTATATCTCAAACTTGAAACCAAAACCCAAAACTTAAAGAGAAGTTCTAGTTAATTTGTTATGACATACATAATTATTAATAATATAAAATTTATGTATTTGTAAAATAGAATAACGATGATATAATAACATTCTAAGAGAAAGGGGTTTTCTATTTTGCGTCAATTCACTATATATATATATATATATATATATTATTATATAATATATATATATATAATATATATATATTATAGTATATAATCATAAGTGAGATTTAACAAAATTCTGTACTTTAAAAAAAAATTGGTGGAAATAGCATGATTTTTATAAAAACATAATTGGGGAGATGATTTAAAAAATTAAATGTATTTGTGATATTGTAATTATATTTATCTATATATATATTATATATATATATATATATATATATAATATAATATAATATTATATATATATATATTAGAAGTACATTGTAATATTTCGTTGTATGAAGGTTTATAAAATTATTATTTATAATATTTATGAGTGTAGTGTTTGATTTAATAAGAAATTTGAGCGTAAATTAATAATTTGATAAATTATTTATCTGAATATTAATAATAAAATAAAAGAAGAAAAGCTTCAAGGATTGAGATCATAATTGATTAGTTACATTGGAGGAGAAGTGAATAAACAAAAACCTAGTAATAATGGTGTGGTTAGTTGGTTAAGTAATATGGAGTGATTGAAATGTTGGATTCATGGTGAATATTGATAGTTTGTTGGTTGACTTTTCTCTAAGGATGTAGGCTCTTGAAGAAGGAAAAAATGGTAATGAAATCCTAACAATGAACATTAGGAAGAGGTCATCCAATATGAAGTAACATTCGAGATTAATAATAGGCTAAATTTTCCTTACATGTGCAAACTAGGCATGGAAAATCATATATTAGTGAATTAATGTGGATTATGTACAAATTGATTGTTTTGAAATTAATGTAAGTCATGTGTATCTTAAAGAGGTTGTATTAAAAGATAATTATATGAATTGCATTATCACTAAGATCTTTATGTTTGCACTTCTTAAGAGGCACACCTTTTGGAGTGATGCATTGTGGAAAGTAAACGAAATATGGAAGGTTGAAGTGTCTAAAGACTTTTTATATCCCAATGAGATGATGACCAATCCATAAAAAACTTTTCAAACTTATTATGATGAAACTATGGGGTGATGATTACTATGACAACCTATTAGGAATGATGTAATTTGGAAGTGAGAATTTAATAATATAAATGAAAGGAGGTAATGTTGATCAATTATCATTTTTTCGTATCAAAGGGAAAATATTAATACGATATACAATCCATAAAGAATTGGGAGTTTCATGCGAAAATTATTTAAAGTAGACGTGGAAAGTATTTAAAGTACCTATAGAATCGAATTCAAGGTGCTATGACTTTGTTTCGAGGATATTGATGAGTGGATTAAACAACATGATTCTTAAGAGTCATAATGATGACCTAAAAAATTTAAAAGTGTCAAGATTAGAATTTGTGAATACTTGTAATTGGTGAGAAATAACAAGCGATAAACTAGGTGGATTAATGTGAAAACATTGAGCATGAAGCATAAGAACATATGTTGTTGGAAATTCTATAATGATACTTCTAGAAGAATATGCACAAATCCTCAAAAGAAGTGAGATCAAGTAGTATTGAGATGAGAAGTTGATGAGATAATTAGGTATTTTTAGGATGTATAATGATAATTACACAATGATGGATAAATTACTAGGGATCAACAAACCTCATGCAAGTTGATTAAGCAAGATAACAAACTTAATCAAAGATGACCTAGTGTATGTGTACCATTAAGTAGAACAATACTAGAATGGATAAGAAAAATATGTATAGTGATCATGGAATTCTAACTTGATATTGATGATTTAAATGATTGTACAAACGGTAATATATTAAAAATGAATTTCACTAAACTTTCCTTGGAGAAGGAAGAATATCTTAGAAGAGATTAAGGCTCAAGATGATGAGGCTTATTTGAAATGTAATGATGTAATTAGATGAATATACCTAAGGTGTAAATGGTCAACTTCCTAGTTAAATGAAGTGAAAATGATTATCGAAAAGTAATTGGTATCTTGATGGAAACATGACAATAATAGTATGGGTGAGGTAGCTTAGATCCTAGAGGGATGTTGAGTAATCTCATTTTATAGTTGGTATTCATTGTTTCTATAAGAAAATGAAATCAATTCATGATAAGAATACTTATAGTGTATTATTGCTCTATATTTGTGATTTATTGAAGTGATTATCATATTTATGATGTTATGGTATGAGGATAATGATGCACATGTGGTTCTTATTTATATACTTGTTATGATAATGATGATGTATGATTATGGTGAATATGATATGCATAGAGATTATGATTTTATCTTGAGGTACATTGACATCTGGTTCATCTATTATGTGATGATACGTCTTTGATGTTGAAGGTTGACATTATAACTTAAGAGAATCTTATGGTGTAAAGCATGTGGTAATTATATGTAGATTTATGACATGCAAAATTTTGTGATAGCAATGATGTTATGTTCTCATAATGACATGCAAGAGTCGGTATATGGATTTTTTCTATGATATTATGATGCATATCATATTGAGATGTGGTTGTTGATAGGAAATCCACAAATGAGTTGAAACAACTGATTTATTTGATGATCTCATCGAAGCCCATATTTGTGAGGGGGAATATGTAACACCATATGGTCTGGGGACAAACTCAATCAACACTACATATGCCAGTGGTTCCTTTGTCTTGTAGAGCTCTGGATAGATAGCTCTTGAGGCATTGTGGGACCATCTTGAGGAGGTTAAGTGTCTGATATTGTAGGCCAAGTGCTTGATATTGGATTGGGATGCTAAAATCTAGTGGGGGTGTAAGGAATTCGATGCCTAGGGATGTGCACTTTAGTGGGTGTGGAGGGAGTGGGCCACGAGTGCTTCATTGGGAGACCAATACCATTCCACGTGGGTTCATATTGGGGGATATATATTGAGGAAAAAATGACATAGTATATTAGGGGATATATAGGGGGTGAAGACTTTTTATATTGACAGGTATAAAAAATGAAGCTCAAAGTTAATGAAAAAATGTAAAGGGGTAGAAAAAATGTTAATAAAAAAATAGACAACCACAATATTTAATGAAATTGGGAAGGTGTATTGGGTTTGTATTTGTAGGGGTTAAATAATGTGATTTTTAGAAGTATTTTCCAATATGTAGTCAAATTAAGGGTATTGTTTAATATGCCACGAACGCTCACGATATGTTAGAGGTTCATTGAGTGAAGTCCCCGTGGAGTGGACCAGGCTTGCGAGATGCTTGGAGCCATTGAGGACTAAGACCAGATGACTGCATTGGGGTAGATGAAGTCTAAGCCAATTGTGAGCCTTGGGCTATGATATATACCAATGAGGTTTATGCCTAGTTCCAAAAGTGTGAAAAATGACAAATATTCCTTGAGATTTTCTGCGTGTTGTGGAAACTTTCGATGCCTGTTGGTTATACTAGTTCAGCAGATGGTGTAGGGAAAACATGAAGTAATAATAATAAATAATATAATATAATATTAAAATATAAGAAAATAAATGAAAAACGATAAAGAAATATAATAATAGTAAATAAATAATGAAGAGAATATAATAATAATAAATAAATAACAATAGTAGTGTTTTAAATAAATATATATAAGAGTAGATTATAAAAATAGTAAAAATAAATAAAGTTAACAAAAAGTAAATTAAAATAAAATAGAGTTAAATTAAGAAAATATAACAATAGTAAAAATAAGTAAAGTTAACAAAAAAAACAAAATAAGAAAGAATTAAATTAAGAGAAATATTAAATTAAGTAAAAACTTAAAATAAAAAAATTCAAAGTTGGATGGTGACACATGAATGTATGCATGCACACCCTTTCCATTGTTTGGTCTATTTAATAGAATATGAGGAAGATGAGATTCATTATTCCTCGATCCATTTTCTTGTGAGAAAAGTGTTGGGAGACAAAGGATTCCCTTGCAATAGTATATTGATTGAGGGCTCGGGGGTGCCCAACTGTAGAAATATTATGTGCAGTTGAGCTTATGGTTGGGAGGAGAGTCGTCCCCGAAAATTTGTTGCGTTAGTGGGATTCCAAGACCATTCAAATCCAAAATCACAAGTGAGAAATATCATTGCATAAGGAAAATCTATATTAATTAGTGGAATGGTTGTGTGTTGATTATTAATCATATAATTTGATGTAATTATTTGTATATTTTAAATTGATTTTGTTACACTTTTAACTTTTAAAGCAATGCAACTTGTGATTTTTTAAAGTATTTTCCTATCAAAATGGAACAATACAAATTTTATCAAATAATAAATTTTTAGTATTTAAATTGATACAATTTTAGTTATCATTTGAAATTTTAGTTAGTGGATGTCTAAAAAACTTATAACCAGTGATAATTAGTAACAAATTTAATCAAAAATAAAATAGAAATACAACATTGAATTAAAAAAGGGAAAAAAAATCTCCCAATACCAATTTCAATGTTGTTTAATAGTTTGAAAAGTGCACCTGAAATTTAATGTTGTAGAAGAGCAGGATATAAACATTCAATTTTGAATTCAAGGCACCATGGTTCAATTACAATTGATTTTATCCAGGTCAGCACAATCTTGTCAAAATTTCGTTGAATTTTTAATTAAAGACGGCAATGTTCGTTCAATTACAAGTGTTTTAATTTTATTCAGGTCAAGAAAATAATTTTCTTTCTCGTTCCTTTAATTTTTTTATTATTAGTAATTTTAGCTTATTTTTTCACTTTTACACAGCTTCAACAATTTTTTCATGAAAAAAATGAAATCCATTACGTTTATAATTTCACGACCTAAGGAGCGTTGACATAAATTTTTACGTTGAATTACAGGTTGAAGCATATTCGGAGGAACATAAAAAATATTGGTCCCTAGTTAAATTACACCAAAAATCTAGTTAAATTACACTAAGAAACGATATAATGGTGAGGCATCCAATCCATTGCTAAAGATTCTTGTGAATACATTAACCATCGAATGAAAGTTTCCAACGCTCGAAAGAGACCCAAGAAAACCAATGACCAACTATAGTGACAAAAATTTGTTAGGTCGATATATTTTCAAACAGGCAAAACCAAATGTAAATCCAGAAAATGCGAATCTGCTTGATTGGAACGTTCAACATCTTTTCTCTTTACAGATTTATTTACTTAGCAGTGATAAGTTTCGTGATGATTCCATAAAACTGGTTATGAAAATAAGTTATCTTAATCACATAAAAAAAATTAGGATCTAACCATGGTAGCTAGATTCATGTGTGACCATTGTCTTGACTTTTTAGTAAAAGAGAAACTTGGTCACAAAACTTATCTAGATACTTTTTTTTCTTACTTATGTAAGTTATAAGCCTAGCATGCAGATTATCAGTGAATTGTTGGGTTGACATGTTTTCAAAACTATAAAACCCAAAAGAAAATGTGCATTATTCCCAAAATGTGAAGCTAGAAAAATGTGAATTTGCTTGATTGGAATGTTCGACATCTTTTCTCTTTACATATATAGATCGAGCATGTAACTTATTATGGAGTTGGCCTCTATTCTTTGAAACTTATGCTTTTTTTCCTATTTAATTGGATGAGGTATAGATCTAGCCTGTAACTTCTAACTGAGTTGGGTCTCTAATCTTTTAGTCTTATTTTATTCTTATTCGCCAACCTTCGCCAACCAATACCTACTTTTACAAGAATTGCGCAAAGATGAAAGTGAACAAACTATACCCAATTATTCAAACTAAAATGCAAAACTTATTTAGATTGATTTATTACCTTTAACCTTAATTATACTATTAGTTCATTACATAAGATAACCAAAAATGAAACCTATAATTAAAGAGCCATATTTCTGCTTTGTCCATACTGCGTCGAAGCAAGCACACTGCAATAATCTAATAAATATATATTTATTTGCTTACTTGAGAATTTGATTTATTCAATGTTTTGGGTTTTTTTTTGAGACTAAGTTGAACAATTATTTGTTTGGGCTGGCAAAACATTTTTCCCAGCCATTTGTGTGGGAAAACAACACAATTGCTTACCAGATTGACTTTTCTTTAGAAATGTCGGGAATCTAGGGCTAAAACCCTAAGCATATCCAATAAAAATCAAGATACAGACTCACTAGTATGTTTTTTTTATCGCAACCCAGATGCTTAGGTGCACTACGTCAGGTAGAGTAGAATCAAGTACACCATGACAACCACACAAAATAGCAAACAAGAACCCATCTTTCATGATTTTCAGAAAGATGGCATTTCTCGTAATTCTTAACAAGATACGCCCGAGACCGGCATATAGAAGAGGCAATCTGGGTTGTTGTAGGTCTTCTTGTCGTTGCGGATATTGTGGAGCTGTTTGAACATGTTTCTACCCACCGAATAGAGTGCCTTGTTAAGATTGACTCAATACACAAATAGTTATATGTAAAACGCGCGTTGTGGAGAAGGATGAAGGGTGCAGCAACAGTCTCGATAGTGATATGATCCATGGCGTGTTGTGCTTTAATTGAGTCGTCCAAATTTACCCTTTGAGTAGTAGAAACTTTAAATTAAAATTAATGATGCTGGAAAAATTTAATATCCAATGTGTAGTTTGCCAAACGACTCCCATTAAGTAAAGGGTTATAAGTTATGAATGCGTGTGGAGCGGCCCTGCTATACAGCGTAATAAATCTTTACGTCAAAGAAGCCTCCACGTTGATTTGTTCAGTACATAGACCGTAGTGAAAATAAATTTTTGAAACTTCGATTATTAATTAGATTTGTTAAATAATTTCATAATGGAAGTCTTACCATGGGAAAGTTTGAACCGAAGAGAGTCGACAAGGACAAGCTGAGAAACATTAAACAAGAATTAAAAGAGAAGTGAAAAATAATGGTCCATGCAATCACAGAAATAGAAAACACAGAAGACTCTATTCCACTGTTCCCGTCATATCATGGGACCTTAGAGAAAAAAATCTTTGACCATAAGGATCGCAGTAGGGCTAGAACACACAACCTCCTCAAAAATTCCTTGAAAAGATAAAATAATTGTTGTTCAACTCATGGAAAAACCAATAAACCTAAGAAGTAGAAGAATGAGAGCAGTTACGAAGGGCGCATACTTATCTTTGCTATTACGGTATTCACGGCTGGAACACACGACCTCCTCAAAACTGGCTTGGAAAGATAAAATAATCGTTGTTCAGCTCACGGAAAACCAAGAAACCCAAGAAGCATAAGAATGGGAGTACTTACCAAGCGCACATACTTATCTCTGTTATTTCGGTATTCATGGCTGGAACACACGACCTCCTCAGAACTGCCTTGGAAAGATAAAATAATCTGTGTTCAGCTCATGGAAAAACCAGGAACACAAGAAGCAAAATAATCGGAGAAGTTACGCACGATAAAATAATCTGTGTTCAGCTCATGGAAAAACCAGGAACACAAGAAGCAAAATAATCGGAAAAGTTACGCACATAATCTCTGCTATTTTGCTATTTCGGTATTCAGTCCGCTTGTCAAGATAGTGTAAATGTTGGAGCTACTAGTGGGCAGGGCCATGCATGATAAGTGTTGGTGGTAGACAGGTGTGTGCAGAATGGTGTATTACGGCAACCAACGGTTAGAAATAATCTAATTATTTAACAGACATGGCAGGACCATTACATAGCCAGAGTAACCTGGAGTGTTTCCCACATCTAAACACATTTTTAAACATCTAAATACATTTTTAAACGAGAAAATTTTAAAGATGGAAATTTATCTTAAAATTTAGAAATATTGATGAATTTTATTAGTCCTAATATGATATAATATTTTTGTAAAAATATTCAAAAAACAATTTAAAAATATTGATGAATCTTATTAGTCCCTAATATGATACAATATTTTTGTAAAAAAAATATTGATGAATCTCATTAGTCCCTAATGTGATACAATATTTTTGTAAAAATATTCAAAAATTAATTTAGAAATATTGTTGAATCTCATTAGTCCCTAATATGATACAATATTTTTGTAAAAATATTCAAAAATTTAATGATTTTCATAATTTTTTAATATTTTTAAAGTAAATTAATTTTATAATATAAAATTTGGAGGAACAATTTTTTGAAAAAAATGAAAATGAGTAAAATATAATTTTTTTAAAAAAACAAAAAAATTAACCCCATTTCCAAATACTAACCCTTCAAATTTTCCCATCCTAAATTATTATTTATTATCATAATTTATAATAAAAAACAATTAATATAATTTATAATTCCCGAAGGACTCTGGCAGCGCCTTCAGTTCTGAGCACTCTCTTAACACAACATCATATCACAAAACTCTTCTGTCAATTTTTGGAAACAACCACGACAGAAGAAAATCCGTTCCAGCTGCTTCAGCTGTCCTATGGATTTTGGGATCTTCCATATGTTACCGAAAATCTCTAACTCCCGCAACTGAAGAGGCTCCTGCAAAATGTGTTTAATAAAAGTTATAACAAGTCGATGAATCTCATCAACAGAACTCTTACAATGCCATTCGAGTCGAGGTGTGCAATATCAACTACTAAAGAACAAATAATTTCAGATTTACCTGCGATCTTCCTTGCCACAATGTTTTCAATAGTTTCCCTTTCACCTTCAAAACCCTTAGATTCTGCATTGGTATCCACGAAGGCAGGAAATAGTAGGAAAGCTCACGCCAAGAGAGCCATATGAGATGTGGGGAGTGCACCCTTCTCAAAATGCACTCCAGAAGATGCCATTCAGTATCAACAAGTTGCAACTTTTCGAAGCCAACACCAAAAAAACGATAGCATGTACTATACAGTCTATGGAAAAGCTTCACCAGACTGTTCCCGAGCAGCTCATCATTCCTTTTGCGCCATCACAACGTTACATTATGGCTATCCGAATGCGAATCCGAATTCATTTTGTTGCTAAGAAACATCCTAATTGCTGGCACTTCAATCAATCCCCGTTCATTTTCCAAAAATTATCGAAATTGCCAAAGGCTGACCGGCAATTTATCCCGCACAATCTCTCTTCCCAAACCCTAGAGGTAATCATGTGTATATAATTATCGCTGTCCACTTCCACCAAGCATTTGCTCTCCAGATTTTGAAACCTCAATAAACGCGTAGTTCGTCCCATATTTCTACGGTGACATCATTCTTTTCTCCCATGAAAAAGCAGCCAATATCTAAGAATATTTGTTGTTCCTTCTGAGTGAGTGCATCATAACTAACCTTTAACTTCTTTTGGATATCATTTGGAAGTTCATGTACTCGGGAAAGTGTATTCTGCCAAAGAGATTTGCCATTTTTTTTTCTGAAAAAAGTGGCCCAAATACTTTTAATGATAATGGCAATCCTTGGCATGTCATGAGAAACTCATCTACCACATCTTCAAATCCTTGGAAAGGATAGGGTTGAGAGAAGGCATAAGAGCAAAAAAAACTGCTGTGGGTGTTATTATATAGTAGATAGTTATTTAAATTATTTTTCTCATAAATATGAATATGCTATCCATAGTAGTCTTCGTGGTTGTTTTTAAAAAACAAAAAATTATACATGTTATATATTGTATTTGGAGGTGTCACCCTTTAAACTTGGTTGTCGAGATCAAACCCACTTCTTTCTGCAAAACTCGAAAGAGCATTCCTCCATTTTTTAATGGTGAGGAGGTCATATCGTGGCACAGTCATACCACTTATACCACTTTGAGGGTTTTTGATTTCTTTCATTTGGAGATGTTGTAGAGTCTTAGCAGGGTTGGAATTTGGATTCCTCTTTACCCATCATACAATTTTTTTTCACGTTTTATGTGTTTATGCTGCCTTTCAAGAAACGTTATGTTTAAAAATTTTCCCTTCCAAAAGTGACGTTTTGATAATAAATTAACCCTTCACTAACAAAGGTTTCTTTAAAAACACATATCTATCATAAGAAGAAAAAAAAAAGAAATGACCATAACACATAAATGACCTATTGAATTCTCAATTTTGGTTTGAAATTATATGGAACACTCACAATAAAATCTCCATAATGCTGAAATCAAATGTCCTTGACTCAGACATTCCATAACATGATATTACTAAGGAGATCTTATGGGACGTATAGGATGACCAACAGAGTAAAACTATGAAATCGACTATCCGCTGCATCCTCTCCACGATCATAATCACATGGAATCCATGTATGGGTCCACCGCGAAGCGTTTTTAGTCAAGTAACTACAATGTATAAAAAATGTTTTAGTATTTCATAAGTGGCAGTAGATGCCGTTCTTCATGAGCCATATCTTTCAAATCTTTTAAGTGATATATTGAGATACTCCATATCTAGTGCAAATTGTAGTCAAAGCGACACTTTCACTGTTCCACAAGTGATATTGTGACATAGGATAACTTTCATAAATGAGTGGTGAGTTGGTGACAATGTGATAGGCTCCTCGCCCAAACAATTCAATAAAGGTGGGTGGTGAATACACTCACGGAGAGAAAGTGGGAACAAGAAAGACTGTGATCCAAAATTATTGTGACAAGGAAGAGGTTTTGCTCTATTAGCTATGTAGGTTCGATGATGCGCTAACACACTCATGGATTGATTGTTTGATTCACTCAAGTAGGAATTTTAATTATGTTTACATAAGAGATAGATACATGTTCATTGGATTTCAAGGAAACAATTTGGACTTGGATTCTAATCCAACATACCCTGATACTTATGGGAATTCAATCATATTAAGATTGAGGATATGATGAGTTTTCATCATGAATAAAACATTTCAAAACAAGCCAAATTTGTTGTGCTGTGGGCATATGCATATATATGTATATGAATGCCATTATTTGATATAAAGTCTCTACTGGACTAGTTGCTTATTGATCACTTAGTTTTGTAGACATATATTTAAGGAGACTAGGTAATAGCCTTTGTTGAATGGTCTCAGATCAATTTTCCGCGGTTGTGTGTCCTTAGGCTTTAGGTGCTTTTTTGCAAGTTGTAAGTATCTTAATTCCTACTTTAATAAAAATATGTTTCACTTTCTATGTGTGTGCATAGTGTGCATATTCCAATTCACTCGAGAGCTCTCTTCAATTGGCATGGTCCACTCAGACGCACGTCAAGTTGCATCAACAAGAATGGAAATCAATGAAAGATGAAAAGGGGCCTAAACAGATTTACCCATGGAAAATTGAAATCTTGCAACATTAATGGCACAAAAGAAAATAGAGAAAGACTAAGAATGTGAAGCCTAAGAATAAGAAAACACAAAATTGTTATCTATAAGTTGATAGTTTCTATTTGTAATAATTCCTAAAGCATAAAAGAGCCAAACAATGGTCATTTCTAGAAGGATTTGTCAAAAAATGTTTCCAAGGTAAGATATCTACATTATTATCATGTTTACAATTGAGCACTTCAACACCATTTCTACATTTATTAATTCTAATAAATTTTATAAATAGTTGCAAGTGATGTTTTAGATTTGTTTCATTCTGATGGTACTGTACAATTAATAAATTAGGTTTCGGTTTACCTGAACCTACTTAATGTATTACATGTTTGTATTTAAGTAACACACCTTGTTGGTGATGGATACAATAAAACATAAACCACTGTAATAGTTAAATATACACATACTTCTTACAATTTTTTAAAAGAATTGTGTTTATAAATTGGAATTGTCGAGTTAAATATACACAGGCTTATTAATTTTTTTTAAAACAATCGTATTTATAAATTGGAATTGACAATTTTCTTTTTGGTTCTATAGTATGTCTTAAAATTGATTTTGTTTGGCTAAGAGTTCGATTTCATGGAATGTGAGGAAATAAGTTAATAGGCTTAAGATTGAGAGATATTTGGTAAGAGTGAATTTTTAAAAGAATTGTATTTATAAATTGGAATTGACAATTTTCTTTTTAGTTCTATAGTATGTCTTAAAATTGATTTTGTTTGGCTAAGAGTTTGATTTCATGGAATGTAAGGAAATAGGTTAATAGGCTAAGATTGAGAGATATTTGGTAAGAGTGAAAGCCAAATTGGGACTACCAGTAGGGTAAGTAGGGTAATTCGAGGGCGTGGTTTTTCTTGAATAACCATGATGAGTCAACCTGCATTATGGATAATTGCCCCCAATGTCAATTCACCACTGAATTATAATCATTTTTCCCAATATGTTAAAAAAAGAAAAATAGATTAAAAAAATATTAAAATATTATAGAAAGCAATTCCTAAATTCACTGAATATATTTGAAGTATATTTTAAACTAAAACATCATAAAAAAACTAAATTTAAAAAAAATATATATATATCAAATTTTATTATTTAAAATTAAAGAGATTTTTAAACATACCGAATTGAATTAAGCATTAGAAATATAAAAGCATTTAATCCACACAAATCTAAAATTTGTGTGGAAGATACCCTACTTAATTCCAATCCAACAAAAACTAAAAAAACCTAAAATACTTAATAATAACGGAGCTCTAAAGAGCTAGATGGCCATGAATAATATCTTTCAGTCAATTTTGTCGAAACCGCAATCACTTAGATTATAGATTATTGTGCACACTAATTTTAATTTCTGCCCACCATTTATGTAAAATAAAGTGGAGGAAACTACCATTATCATCCTCTAATTTTAAAAAAATTTCAAAATCATCGCCAAAAAGCACCTGGGTTTTTCTTCTATAACTATTTTTCAAACCCTTATTCAGAAACTGACACGGCCTCAATAATTATACAACTCTACAATTATTATGGTTATAACCAGAAGACTAGAATAACGGAGAGATCCTATAAATATGAAGACAAAATTACACTCCAAGCAAACTGTTAGGGTTTCAATATTAAGTGTTGTAGTAGTACTTTCTTCGAATTGCAAAGCTTTGTGGTAGTTTTTTTCAGATTTGTTGAATATGTAATTTCAACGCAGCCGTACCAACGCCCAAAACCACCAAAGCAAAACCACAAACCGCTGGTGAGTTTCTCGAACCGCTTTTGTGTGAAGGCAGTTTTCGTACACAAGCGACCCGAGAAAATATAGTGTTGACACGTGGCAGAGGCCTGACGTCACCCTCTGACAGATTCTTGGGAGGTAAAGTTCGGTTAAGAAGGCTCACCCGATATTGTCCTGAACCGTTGGATTAAAAGAGTGGCTGCACACCGTCGATTAAGTCAAAGCTGCGTACAGGTCTGCAGGGCATGGAGATTGCGTGAAGTAAAATAAAATTTTGGTTGACCGCGGGTTTTAATATTAATGCATTTAATGAATTTTTCATTGTTGTAGGTAAAAGATTTTAATTTTAATGTTACGGAGGTATGGGTATAACATATAAGTTTTTAATTTTATTATTTTAATTATTCACGGGTGTAAGTTTTGTTTTACTGAACAAGTAAAACACATATTGTAATTTTTTTGGTGAGTTGTATTTTGTGTATGAAATGCACAACAGTGCGAGGGTGAAAGCAGATGAAGTTTTGTAATATGCAAAGTGCATAATGTGATTTTATTTTTACTGCAGTAAATCCATGTAATTTTTGTTTTCACACAACAGTGAATGTAAAAGAAATTTTTACACACAGTGGTGTAAAATTTCAAAAGGAGACAGAGTAATTTATTTTGAAATGTTTTGGTGAATCCCTCTCAGCATAGAGGATGAATATGTATCAGTGATTTTGCTTTAATGAATAGAAATCTTTTATGGTGGTGCAATACTCTGTTCTTTAGTCAATTTTTCTTTTTAAAAGCTTCCATGTGCACAAAAGATCCTGTGGAGTAAAGGAAACAGAGCATTGCCTCTGTGTGTTTTATTTTTGTGTTTTTGGGATTTTACCAGAAAAATCCCCAACAGCGGTATCAGAGCAGGCTTAGGCTCTTTGAAGGGTGTTGGATACCTATACCAATAGGTTTCATATTTCATGATTGGAAAATTCAAATGCCAAATATGCTTTGCTTTGTTGATACAAAGATCGCATATTTCCAAGGAAAGGCAAGGTGTGTACATGCCTTCATGTTTATTAAGTTTTGATGGATGGTCTAACAGTCTAATATGGATCATGCTATGTTTCAATTTTTTTGTTGTAGAATAGAGAAAGAAGTCTGTCAAAACTATTTAATCTTGGCAGATCAGTAGTTAGGCAGAGAAGCTAAGGTTCCCAACTGCTTAATCTGGGGCCTTGGAAGAAATAAGGGTAGTGCTAGATAGGCAATCAAAAGAAAAGCCAGTGGAAAAGAAAAGGCACATAAGGGTCTGTAAGTCCAAGTGCACCCTCCAAGAAGAAACAAAAAATGCTAGGCAAGTAGATGGGTAGGTAGATGGGATTGCAGAAGTGGTGTTCCTTTCAAACTGAATCTTGCTAGTCAATACAAGAAAAGCAACACAATGGAGCATGTCTAACTTCCCTTTTTCCTGGTTTAAACACTCATTACTAACATCCCTTCACCAAGTTATGGTTATGAAAGAATTCAAGGTTTTATGTTGGTTCTTGTATCATCTAAGAGCCACATTTCTTGTGCAAAATTCTTTTCATTTTGATCTACTCCCTAAGCTAAGTTGTCTTCAAATAAACTTAGTGGCATCACTCCTCATTCACCTTCTCCCTCCATATTAACCCTTAACTTCTATTATTTAACTCCCTATGTTGCCCTTTCCCCTACTATTATAACACCATGGTGTATAAACTCCAAACATTCTATACCCCCCCCCCCCTTGGCATTATAGCCATATGATTCACTGCTAGGGAATCAAATTGACATCTGGTTAGTTTAAGAACCCAAGCCTAACCTCTTTTCCTCCTTCAGAACTCATCTACCTAGTCAACCCTTCATTTTGCCTAAAAAACCTTGGAAAAAGCCCATCTGCAACCTTTACCCGCTCAAAAAGCAAAAATACCTTGAAAACCCACTTTTCCACTTTATCCTAAGTTCGGGATTAATGCGCGTTTTATACAAAAATACATTGAAAACCATTGTTTTTGCATTTATCCAAAGTTTGAGGTGCGCGCGCTCTTGCAAAGAAATTTCATGAGAAAACCCATTTTCCCTAAGTTTTTGTGACTAGCGCGCCTTTATAAAAATACCTTAGAAAACCATGCAATTCACGAATAATTCTAAGGGTCCCGCCGGGCACAGATCCCATGGAAAATAATATTTTAATGCCCGCCCGACGCTGTATCATCCGCACAGTTCATCAGCCCGTCGATCGTCCGATCGAGCGCTTTTCATCCAACGGTTGACG